>JASAND010010800.1:0-10647 GCA_030248195.1 Trissonchulus latispiculum | reverse complement strand
CTGCATTTTTATTAGTTTATACCAAGCACGCTGCAGAAATTCAAAAATACAACCGAATGTAGACAACTTTGCCTGGCGCTGAACTCACACTGGGCCCGTTGCATAAAAGTGATTAGTTGATTAGTGATTAGTGATTAGTTGATTAGTGTCGCAGTTTTTCGAGGAAAACTTTTGCTGCAGTTAACCGTTTTTAGAGCTTTTGGTGCCATATCGTAGCTGTTGAAGTGATTTATCCAGCAATCACGAAGTAGCTAATTTATCTTTACTGACTCAGCCAGGCAAAGGATATATTTAACTCAATCGTAATTTCTTCACTTTTTACGCTGGCATCACTTCACCAAAATGACCCCCCCCACCAAAATGACAAATTTTGGCGACCCCCCCCCCCAGATTTTCAGATTTTTGCTACCCCCCCCGATTTTTGGCCCAAAAGTGGTCAAAAATGGCATAAAATCGAAAATTTATGGGTTTTTTGTGAAATTTGGCGGTCCCCCCCCCTCCGGCGGAACCCCCCCCCCCCCCATTTTTTGCCCAGCCACACCTATGCCCGGCCCCCCCAACTGGGGGGGGGGGGTAGTCGCGCCGAAGGCGCGAAAAATTGGCCAAAAATCGGGTATTTTTAGGGTAAATTTTGCAAAATTTTTCAAAAATATTCAAATTTTTGGCTTAAAGTGTTCATTAGTGCGTGAAATACACGTTTTCAACAGTTTTATGGACTTTCTGACTCAATATTGACCTTATTTTGTAGTTAGAAACATGTTGACAACCAAGTTTTCGAGTTTAAAACCCCTGTCTAATGTTAAAATTAGTTAATGGTTGGATGTTTTTTTCGCATTAGCAATGGCTGAAAATGCGATTTTTGGCATAAAAATAGGAAAAAATTTTTGGGGGAGGTTTGGGGGGGGTCTTGGGGGGGGGGGTTTGGGGGAGGTCTAAAAAGGGGGCCCGCCCCCAAATTTTGGGGGGAGGGGGCCCCCCCCCAACCCAAATCCCCGTTACACCTATGGGAGGCTCCCCCCATAGGTGTACCAGGCTACACCTATGTTGGGGGTTTACCCCCTGTGGGACCCCCCACGGAGAGGCCTCAGACTCCCCACCCTAACCCGACCTGCACCCCCCCCATCTACACACCTTTCCCCCAAGCCGAGCTCAAACCCCCCTCCCCCCCCTAAAATTGGGTCCAAACCAAGTAAAAAATGCAAAACTTTTGAAAAAAATTTTTGCAACTTCTGAAAAGTTTTGAAAAAAATTAGAAAAATAGGCTATAAATCACCTATAAACAGCTAAAGATGGTTATTTATAGCAATTAAAAGGTAATATACGTAATTATAAACCACAATCCGCTACAAGTCGATGTCAGTTGGCCAAATGGACGATATGGAGGTTTGGCTTGGCCATATCAGTTCGAGACTCTCCCTCCAGCGGGCCCAACGGTCAGTTGGGGGCATAGGTGTGTTAGGGGGGGGGGGGGTGGGGGGGACCCCTCCCCCCAAATGGAGGGGTCGCCGACCCCCCCTCCTAAAAATTTTTTCCTACCCCTCCCTCCCCCCAAATCGATTTTTTCAGACCCCTCCCCCCTAAAAATTTTCTAACCCCTGCCTAAATTTTTGAAAATTTTTAGCTAAAAATTCGAAATTTTTCCAAAAATTAGCGAAAAATTGCTGGAATTCGCTTAATTAAGCTAAAAATCGTTAAAAATAGCTGTAAATAGAGAAAATTTTTAAATTTTTTAACGAAAAACCAATTTTTCGCCGACCCCCCCCCCTCGAAAATTTTTCTTACCCCTCCCCCAAATCGACTTTTTCTCGACCCCCCTCCCCCTTTTTTGCCAAACCCCCCACCCGACCTTTTACAAACCCCCCCCCCCACGTTTTTCGCCAGCCACACCTATGGTTGGGGGAGTGTCGTTATAAAACATGCTCGGGCTGTTATGGTCTCATTCTTCTGTTCTGCACATAAGTGTGGACGACAAGCCTTCGGCAAACTTCCCACATTCGGTGACGGCACCCTTGTGTTAAGCAAGGTGGCTTGCATTGAATGTCCCTAAGGGGCCTCGCGACAGCTCACCGCCAGCGGGCGGGAAGAAATACTTACTTACTTACTTACTTACCTCAATCAATGAAATCAACTATATACGTATGCTTCTTTTCAAAGAAAAACTTGTATCTAAAACACGTGTAGAAATAAATAGGTTTGAAAAGAAAAATTTCAACTTTGGTGCCGCCCCCCCCCCTGTCAGAAAACTCTGTTTGCGCCACGGATTGTTAGGGCTGGGGCCAGCGGAGCAGTGGACCGATCGGGCTCAAACTTGGTGTGTGAAGAGCCTGTGGGTAGGGGTATATACATGCTGTGAAAATTTCGGCCGGATTGATTTAAGACATGAAAATTGACCCGCCCCCCTCCCGCGCGGGATACGGTTTCTCTCAATTTTTTCCCTAGGTTTACAACTCGGAGAACCCTTCAGACATAGTTTCCCTGGAAATTTTGGTTGGGGGGGGGCAAACTTCGAAAATTTGGTGGTCGATCCCCGAAAAGTGATGGGGAGTACCCCCCCAAACCCCCCCCCAAAATTCGGACGTCAGGAAATTCAAAAAATGGCCTAAAAACGCAAAATTTTCTGTATTTTGAGGCTTTTTTCAAAACAAGGCTTGTTTTTATCGTTTTAGGCGTTTTTACACCGTTTTAAACCGATTTTAGGCCAAAATTTGAGAAAAAATTTTCAAAAAATGACCATTTTTTAGCAAAATTTAGCTAACTTTTGTCCCCAAAAAGTGCTGGGGGGGGTTCGGGAGGGGTAACCAAAAGTGGGGGGAGGGATAGTCAAAAAATCTGGGAGGGGGTAAAGTTGGTCGAAAATTTTTGGGGGGATACCCCCCCCAACCCCCCCCTATGGAAACTATGCCTTCAGAGTCCTTTACTTTTTAGTTTTTTGCACAAAATGTGCTGCTATTCCGGGGTCTTTACTTTCCGCGGTCCCAGGTCTCAAATGCCCCCCCCCGGAAATTTATGTCCCCCGACAAAAGCCAAGTCCTTGAAAATGATTGCACTTCGAAATAAATCGCAGCAAGCGAAGCTGGGCTCTCAAATTTTGCATGTAGCATTGTCCTAAGGCATATATTCTACTGCATAGGTTATATTAGGTGACTGCTGGTTGTTGCAGAGCAATGGAAAGAGTAGTAAAACCTTTCTTATTTTACACCTTTAAAAAAACCACCCTTTTATTAAAAAACCCCAGTGTGTTTTTTTTTAAAGGGGTTCAATCCTTACACAATTGCTTGAATGTACTCAATCTTGGATAGACGCATGGGATGCTGGTGACTGTGTTGATATTGTATATATTGATTTGATGCGAGCTTTTGATACAGTTTGTCATGCAAAGCTTTTACGGAAACTAGAAGCACTTGGGATTAGGGGAAAGATGCTGGCATGGATTAGGGCCTTCCTTACGGGGAGATTTCAAAGAGTAAAATTGGGTTCCTCCAAATCAGATTGGGCTCCAGTCTCAAGTGGAGTACCACAAGGTTCTGTACTGGGTCCTATATTGTTTTTGATTTATATTAATGACTTACCGGAAAATTTGTTGTCAGAAATTCGATTGTTTGCAGATGATGCGAAAATTTTTTCTACTGTCAATAAGTCATATGGGGCAAATGTGCTTCAAAATGATCTTTTTCAAATTGATGCATGGACTAGAGATTGGCAAATGACTGTAGCAGCTAATAAGTGTCTGGTAATGCATTTGGGTTATCGTAACGATAATCAAGTTTATACTTTGGGTGGTGAATCTTTGTCCGATACCGAGTTTATGCGGGACCTGGGTATAATGATGAGTAATGATTTAACTTTCTCTAAACATATAAGTCAAATTAGAGCTAAGGCCAATCAGAGAGTAGGAATTATTTTTAGCAGTTTCTCTAGTAGAGATGCAGTCCTCTTAACTAAGCTTTTTGTGACGTATGTTAGACCAATTTTGGAATACTGTACCCAGATATGGTCACCTAGTTTGCTTAAAGACATTGACGCTGTGGAGGGAGTACAGCGTGCATTTACAAAACGACTGTATGGCCTTGAAAATTTTACTTACAAGGAAAGACTTAAACGTTGCAACCTACAATCATTGGAAATGAGAAGGTTAATGTATGATTTATATTTGATGCATAGTATAGTGTATAATGCCTTTGATTGTTCTTTTGATGATTATTTTACATATTCGCCTGACGCAGGGACAAGGGGCCATAATAGTTTGTCTATTAGACCTAAGCGATATAAAAAGTCTAGAGCTAGCCATTTCTTTTTCTATAGAATTTGCAATGTTTGGAACTGTTTACCGGACAGTATTGTTACCTGTTCCTCTCTGAGCACATTTAAGTCGAAATTGTTAAAGCATGAAGCTCAGCTGCACAAGTTTATGCGGGGGCGTGCATTACAAGGACAGTAGTCCTTTGCATGCCATATTTTATTTCGTTTCACGCAATGTATGTACTTTCATAAACTAACCTCAAATTTGTTTTTCTCAGTCGCATTTTATTTAAACATTAATAGCATACAAACCCGGGCTGCCAACCTTGCGTCACTGTGTGTATATATATACGCTCATGCTCTTGTATGAGTTTATATATATATAATTGTCTACTAATCCTGTCACGACGTAGCCGCTTGCATGCATCAGCATCGCCGTGGCAGATGTAATACCTGTTGTATGTGGACGCGGCATTGGGGTTGGGCGGCCGCGGGGCAAATCACGTCTATGTAATAAAAGACATATAGTACTAACAAGGCGTGATTTACTCGGGTTTAAAAAAAAATTTTCCGAAAAGTGTCGGCCGGTCACCTGTGGCGCCCTGGCCAGTGGTCAAAATTAATGTGTAATAGAGGGTCCTGGGTCATAGGAGAGTGGGCCTCTGGCACTATGCATAAGAACTGCTGGGATCTGCTTTTGTATACGAATAGGAACCCTATATGGTGAATCTAAATGGCCCATCAGTTCTGCTCTAGTGCCTTTCCGTCGGGCTGGGGTGGGTCCCAAACGGGTCGCAAGTCCAACCTTAGACACTTCTCTAGAAAGATTCGCTGTGCGCAGGGCTTTCATATGTAGCTTATGTGGGATGAACCTAAGGCGAACTACTGTGCAGGCAATGGTTGGTTCCACCTGGACCCCTCACCTGTAGCGTCCTGGCCAGGGGGTCTAAACCGGGTTCGGACCCAAAGTGGTCAAAAATCATTATCAAAAGTGGTCAAATTTGGCGTCAAACGAAAGCCTATGGTCAGGCGGACAACCTTTATTAGAGGGGCCGCTCTAAAATCTAGCGGGCTGAGGCGCGCTGACCTGAGTGTGGGTCCATAATCGAAATTGAATTCTCAAAAGTTGTCGAATCTTGTGTCAAATGAAAGTTCGTGGTGCGACGAGCAACTTTAGCCGAAATTGACACACCGTGTTGAAAGGGCTGTTGAATGGTCCCTTGTCTAAGATGACGCACCGTTTTTAGTGCTAGGAAGGGCCCTTGAATAGGTTGGCGCCTTGTGGCTTAAGCTCTTGGAAAGGCCCTACTGGTTAGTTGACACACCATGTTTTATGTTCTGAGAAGGCTAAGAACAGGCATTTTTCCGCTTCAGCGAATACATTCAGTTCAACTAGATATATTTATACTTTTCATACCACCTATTTACTACTGTATAGTGCAGTACATTTCATGGAAAGCTGGACCATTGGCGAAAGAGGCCAAATATCGCCAAGAACTGACAATTTTCGCCAAAGTTGGCGGAAAATCTAAACAGAGTTGGCGATTGCCACTTTTTGTCGCAATAATTTGCCTCAATTTGTTGTTAGTTAGTTACGTAGTTGTTAGTTCTCGATAGTTGTCAATTTGAAAACTCCCCCCTTGTCCTGTTTTCCATGAAATATGCTGAATATTGCTAACTGTATGGATAACAGTGCCAACTGTATGCACTTGGATAGAAGTTATTTTTGTGACACGATTTTGTCTACAGCGGAAAATACTCGAAACTAAGGTGGGATGCCCTTGGTGGGCAACCAAACTGGTAGAATAGGGAAACACTTTGATATCAAATACACGGTGCGTGGTATTCAGTTGAGCTGCTGCTAAAGCGGAAAAGTCGTTTTTCAGCTGGTAAAATGACAGAAACCAGGTTCGTGGGCCGAATGGGGAATTCCCTCCTTCCGCCCTATTCGCGCAAACTTTGAAGCCTCATGTTGATTTAAACTTTTGTAGCTGTATTCGAAGTGCTGTCACATTCACTGAGCACAGGCGCATAGCCAGGGGGGGAATGGGAGAATTCCCCCCCCGAAATTGTGTTGCCCCCCCAGGAATTTTTTCCTGCCTTGTGTAAAACGACCATTTTTCAAAAAAATTTTCGCGCCTTCGGCGCGAAGTAATTATATTATATATACAATTATATACGTGTTTCGCACTAAGAATGAGTACCAATTACCCTATTTTGTGTACTTTAACCACCTTCTGCATCATTTGGGTGCACAAACACGCACTGCGCCTTAAATATTATTGTAATTTCAACGAATGCTCTGTAAAAATTCCACGAAGGTCACGAAATAGAAAAATTTCACAGCCTATGGGGGGCTTCGCCTCCCAGACCCCCCGAAAAAATTTTGCATTCCCCCCGAAATGTTTTTCTGGCTACGCTAGTGACTGAGCATATATATATTTCTGATCTTGTCGAGAAATAATAAAATCAAACATTAAAAAAATTCAAATGCTTTACTAGAAGCGAGTAATTTTTGAGAAGCAACTTTGCAGAAAATATTCAATTTCCCACAAAGACGTGCAGAGTTTGGCCGATCGATTTTAGTTGAACCGTAACGTGCGGAGTATTATAGATTGTATATATGTAACGTGGGAGGAAGCTACAGTACGTTTTTATAATATGCAGGTAATCTTAACTAGAGATGCACCGGGGCCGCCACTACCGGGGCCGGGACCTCATCGTGGCCCCGGCCGGGGCCGGGGCCGGGGCCTGGAAATTGGGGGTCCAAATCGAAAAATTTCAAAAATTTTCTGGAAAATTTAAATTTTGCAATAATTTTCGATATACAAACGTTACTATCGTTGTTTTCAATCATATCGGTGGGAAAACGAACGATTTGTAACACTTTTTGAATTTTGAAAATTCAAAATTTTGGTCAAAAAATGTCAAAAATTTACAAAATTTTGCTAATTTTTGGCCCCGGTCAGTACCGGGGCCTGACCACCGGGGCCGGGGCCTGACTACCGGGGCCGGGGCCAGGCCCCGGTGCATCCCTAATCTTAACGGATATCGATAAATATGAGCATGACGTATTCCAATAAAGCCTCGTTGGTGGACAGGCTTATATGTGAAGAGGTTGCAACTTGTTTTCCTTAATTTACAAATGAAACGTACATTTTACAGGTAGTTTCTGCATCTGTACAACCTATCTACATGAACTCAGATGCCAACGAAGGAGCGCTTTTTGTTGATACATTTGATACTTCGTAAATTTGTTTGTTTTCAGGATTACGATCTGGTTTGATCTTTGCAGATGGCCAAATAATGGAAGGAATGGCGATTGTGGATTTGAAGATGTTTATTGGCATTAGTAAATTTGGGTCTCTGGAACACAAGAGCGTACTGCTGAAACCGACGGATGTGACCCTCCGGACCCGTGGCGCCCGTGGTTTCTCGCCCTGGGTAAAGGTGCATTCATAGTTCCAGACGCAAGCAGGCGTGCGTAGACGCGCGTACGTAAGCGTCTGCATGCGTTTGTGATCATGAATTCGTTACAACAGATTTCAGACGGTTAAAACGGCATGTTACAATCGGAGGCGTCGACGCGCGTCTCCATGCGTTTGCGACTATGAATGCTCCTTAAAACTGGGAACGTTGTTAAGGATTCGATAAATCATGGTATATCTACCCTGCCTATATGATAAATGGGGGTCACTGAACACAATAGGCATAATGTTTAAGTATCGGTCGTACTTGTAAGTAAAGTCTTTCATTGTTTCTGTTCGTTTTTCCTGTTTCTCAAATTAACTTGACACATTTTAAACTTTCAAATTCAAATTTGTCCAGGTTTTTCTAATTCTATCGAATTTGAATTCAAGTTTCTGATGTCATGTCGTCATTTCATTTTTCCGAAACAGTTTCGTATTCTTTCGTAGATCTGTTTTCTTCTGACTTGTAAACAGTTTCTGTAAGTGTTTCCAGGCCTGTTCCTTCTTACGCGTGACCGTAGCTCAGCGGCAGAGCAACCCAGACCTTCGAGTCTGCGGTGGTCCCGGGTTCAAGTCCCGGCGGGCACTTCCTAAACAGGCTTGGAAATATGTTTCCTATGAATATCATATAATTTGGAGGAAAACTGATCCATTTTATCTGAATTCCTTTTCAAAGTTCCAAAACTTCTTTTTAAGCTTCCATTAACACTCCTCGTATCGATTCCGAGGGTCCGAATTTTTCCGCTTCTGTCAGCGATACTTTTGGCTTGCAGTGACGTGAAGAAATAAATTTTTGTTAATGATTATTGTTGAGTGCATAACTTCGCATAGATTGTTCTCATTGGATGCTTTGTTGATATCATTGGTTGATATTTGACATACGTATAATATGAGTGAAAATTGTCGAAGGCAGTTTAAAACAGGCACCCGCTATTGCTCTCATTATTCGCTCAAAAATTTTTTCATTAACATAGGGTCGGACCCTGGGAGGCTTGTTCTAAGAAAATTTTGAGAGAGCTTGTACCTTGAATATATTTATGTATAACGTTAACGATAGCGAATTTGAGTCTTTCCAACAGATTCTATAGTTAGGTTCCCAAAAAAACCAGTTGAGAATTTTTGCTCCAAACTTTTGCAGAGTGACGTGGGACAGCCCAACTAGGGTGCATCTGCATAGGGTCCGATGCATATGCCCACTTATAACCCCTAGCCTGCCTCCCTGGCAATCCTACCTTGACTACCAAGACTACCTTGGACCACCATGACATGGTGAGTCTGGAGGTGTACGTTCCGATAACTTTTCTTTGAGCGCTAAGCCGACGTTTGTAGCAGATTTAGCAGAAATTTTGCGTAGAATCGTTTCATAACTTGGAAAACCGGTTTCCAGCAGTTTTTTCTGTATCAGTTTTAGGCCAGTACGTCCAGTACGTCCAGTCCAGTACGTCGATAGACCAACTTGGGCCTGGACCAGGTTCCTGTTGTCTGAGCCAGTCAAATCACCTAAATGATTCTAAATATCATGACGGTGCGCGGAGCGCCCCTCATAATATGAGCTATAAAGGCACTTTGCGGATTGGGGAAACTGTCAATTAACCAAAACTAATTTAGTTCACATTTTTGAAATTTCCAGGCTTTTCAGGCTTTCCAGCTTTCGAATGATACGAAACCTGCCCGGAAAGAATGTACTTTGAAAAAATCGACTTTTTGATGCACATTTAAAATTTGGTTTTTTCTCTGTATCGACCAATTTTGACATTTATAAAGCGATTTTTGTGCACAGAAATTTTTTAAACGGCCCATAGGAAAAATTTTCATTACCAATTTTTGATTATCTATATATTGGTGCAGATCAAGTTTATGTTTGATTTTCGAATTTCGCTCTGGGCCGATTTTTACAGATGGTCAAAAATAGAACAATCAACGGTTTTGCCAATGTACTAACCTGCAATTTGACCTAAACTCATTAATCATGATGCGCTAATAGATATTCTAACATTTTGTAGGTCTGTTTTGCCATAGCTCTATGTTATTTTCCAAAACCGCTAATTTCCGAAATTTTGCTAAAAATTCAATTTCTGCGCCAGAGAAATCTCGAAATGGGGTAGAGATAACAAGAATCAATTGGCATCGTCCGAAATGTCTGCTCATTAGCTGTGAAGTAGAGTTTTTAATTAGCCCTTACAGCTTTCAGAATATTTCATCAAAACCACGACTAAATTGGCAAAAACACGACCAAATTTTTCCAGCGAGGATTTACTATCCATGCTGGAGGGTTGCCACTTAGCAGATGTTTTCCACACAAAAATACCCCGGGTTCCTTTTTAGTTGTTCCGATTGCTGCGTTCTAGCTAAAGTTATCACTTGCAAAAGTTGGAAAAAGTAGGCAAAATACAGATTGCGCATTAATTTTTACTATTTCTCCACAGCGATGAGCGATTTCACAGTAGTTAAAAAACGGTTTCCAGCTATTTGATAGAGGTATCGAGAGATATGTTAACCGAAGTCTCCGGAAAAACCTACTTCAGCCTGCAAAAATACTGTAAAGTTTTACTCCTCTTAAAACCTAAAGAAATAATTTCGGAAAACGAATAATAGTTTCATTGTGTTCATTAAAAGAGAAAATTATTAGCTACATTTTGGTATAACGATGGCTTTCTAACTCCAAATAATGATTGAAAAATAACTTACTTCAACCTGCAGAAATTCTAAAAAATTATACTCCTTTTAAAATCTAGTAAAATAATTTCGGAAAATGAAGACTAGTTTCATTGTATTCATTAAAAAGAGAAAAGTACTAGCTACATTTTTATATAATAAAGATTGCTTTCCAACTCCAAATAGTGATTGATTAATAAGGGTTCAAAGTTGATTACACTAAAAAGAATCACCACCGTAATAAAAACAGGGTTAAGACAAACCCGGGTTTGCGTTAACCCAG
>JASAND010010799.1:0-22168 GCA_030248195.1 Trissonchulus latispiculum | reverse complement strand
CCCCCCTTGCACCTATGGTTATACAGAACTCGACTCCTCCCACGAACTTAGTTAGCTATAGGCTAGCTAAAGGTCTGAATTCGTCAGTGTATTTTTACCTAATGAAGTACGCAAATAAATAAATAAGTACGGAGGAAACGGACTAGCGTACGCAAAAGTACGCAAAAATTTATTAGCGGTACGCATATTTTTTTGTTCTGCGTACTTTTTAAGTGCACTGTTATGTTCAGACGCATCACTTTTGAAGCCATTGGGGGCATTGCGGATCATACCTGCAGCATACTTTGGGGGCGGGGGTTGGGGGGGGTATCCCCCCAAAATTTTTAACCAAATTTACCCCCCCCAGATATTTTACTTATCCTCCCCCAAATTTTGGCTACCCCCCCCCCCGAACCCCCCCCCCCCAACGATTTGTGGACTCCAAAAGTTAGCTAAATTTGGTCGAAAAATGGTCATTTTTTGAAAAATTTTTCTAAAGTTTTGACATTAACTCGCTTTAAAACGGTGCAAAAACACCCAAAACGTTAAGTACAAGCCTTATTTTGATGAAAAAAGGGCTAAATTACAGAAAATTTTGCACGTTCTGGCCATTTTTCGAAATTTCTGAGGTCCGAATTCTGGGGGGGGTGCGAAACCCCCATCACATTTCGGAGGTCGGCCAAGATTTACCCCCCCCCCCGAGACCCAAAGTTCCAGGGGGGGCGGGGGGCCCGACCCAAAAATCCGGCGACCTTTTTTTGGGAAATCCAAAAATTTTTGCCAAATTGTGGCAAGTTTTACCTTCATTTCGCAAAACATCTCAAATTTTAGCAAAAATTTTTCGATTTTTAGCATAAATTTTTCAATTTTTAGCAAAAATTTTTCAATTTTTAGCAAAAATTTGCCGATTTTTAAAAAAATTTCTTAAAAACACTCAAATTCATAGGTGTACCTTGAGAAAACGTTGGGGGAGGGGGTAGCCGAAATTAGGGTGGGTGGGGTCAGCCGTTTGGAGGTGGGGTGGGGTTCGGAAAATTCGAATTTGGGGGGGGGTAAAAACTGTTTGGTCAAAAATTTAGAAAAAATTCGCAAATTTGCTAAAAAGAAGTTATTTCCAACCAAAAAATCTAAAATATTTCTTCATTTTTGCTCATTTGTTCGAAAAAAACTTCGATTTTTTGCAAAAACCTCATTTTAAATTTCATTACTAATTGTGATGCGAAAATTTTGCAAAATTGTGAGGGTGGGGTCTGCCAATTTTGGGTGGGTGGGGTCTGGGATTTGAGCATTTGGGGTCGGGTCTGCCTCCAAAATTTCGTGGGTGGGGTCGGCACTTTTCCATTTGGGGGGAGGGGTTCCCCCCCCACCCCCCCCCAGGTACACCTATGCTCAAATTATGCATATAAACAACTGGAAAATTTTTCAAGGGGGGGGCCGACACCCCAACAAAGGGAGGGAGGGGCCCAAATCGCAAAGGGGGGGCCCGGGGCCCCCGCGGGCCCCCCCCCCTGGCGCCGCCACTGTGTACCTGGGTTCACGTCACGAGTCCCGACCCCGCCCTCGAAGTTTTGGGGGCAGATCCCACCCCCAAATAGCCAAATCCCAGACCCCACCCACCCAGAGATGCCAGACCAACCCAAATTTCAAAATTTTGGCTCAAATTTAGAAGAACGAATTTTTTTCGAAAAAAATGACCAGATCAGTTACTTGTAATCATAGGTGTACTTGGGGGGGGGGGTGGGGGGCAGTGGCGGATCCAGGATTTTGAAAAGGGGGGGCCCGCTGAAAAATTTTTCCGGGGGGTAACCAAATTTTTTTGGGAGGGGGGGGGTAAAAGTTTCTTTTTCCAGGAACAAAATATTATTACAAGAAAATTAAAATTGTGTATGGAAAGGGTAGTTCACTTTTAATTTTGCCAATTTGAAAACAACTATTTCCCGTGAGTGAAGCAAAGCATGGAGAATTTACACAAGTACACGGGGGTCTGGGGGGCGGAGCCAGAAGTTGAAGAATTTTTTGAAATTGGAAAAAAAACCGTCATGCAAACTTTTGAAAAGATTAAATAAATAAAATGGAGATATATATGTACATATAGTATAGTAAGTTACGCAATGAAAAACTTGCAGTAAAATATATAGTATATATACGAGGAATGGTAACAATAAAGAGGACAAGTTACAAGGGCAAGAAAAGTAATGTGCAAAACGGGGGGTCTGGGGGGCGGAGCCCCCCAGAAGTTGAAGAATTTTTTGAAATCGTGGAAAATTCAGCAATTCAAATGTTTAAAAAGAATAAAAGATTAGTTAAGACTTAAGATGAGAAGAGTTATTGAGTTGTATAATCCATAGTTTCCCTGGAAATTTTGGTTGGGGGAGGGGTAAGCTATGGAAATTTGGTGGACGACCCGCGAAATGTAATGGGGGGTACCCCCCCCCGAACCCCCCCCCCCAAATTGGAACCTCAAAAAATCCAAAAAATGGCCTAAAAATGAAAAATTTTCTTTATTTTAATGCTTTTTCCGAGAAAACAATGCTTGTTTTGACAGTTTTATGCGTTTATACGCAGTTTTAAAGCGATTTAAAGTCAAAATTTGAGAAAAATTTTTCAAAAAATGACCATTTTTGGGCAAAATTTAGCTAACTTTTTGGCTCCAAAAACGGTTGGGGGGGTGGGTGGGGTAGCCGAAAGTTGGGGGAGGGGATGTCGAAAATTTTGGGGGGGGGGCAAAGGGGCCCGAAAATTTTGGGGGGGGGGGTTCCCCCCCCCACCCCCCCCTGGGGAAACTATGGTAAAATCGATCAGTGGAAAACCAAAACGGGAATTGGATGCTTTTCAGAATTTTTCATTTCAATTTATTCTGGAGCACTTTCAGAAGCTGCCAATTATCAATCTTGCAATCCTGCATTCCCCACTTATATAGCCAGGTTCACAAAAAAAAAGGACAAGCCAAAAATTCACAAAAAACGGGACATCAGTTTTTTCCTGTGAAACTGCAACTTAAGGATTCAAACTGTTGCCTATTAATAGCCACATATCCCTAGTTTAACATACGTTAGTAGCAAGTTTTGGGCTAAACCCGTTCTTACAGAATACTTATTTAAGTGGAAGTACCCAAAATTGGACTAAAAAACGTTTTGAGCCAAAGTTAGTGTTTTTGTTGCTACTCTATATACCATGACAGATCCCAATAATCCCAAACTGTGCATCAGACATGCCCACCCTTTTGCCTTTCCATCCGCACAGTTTTCCTTTTCCTGCAACCTCTGGCTTGGCTTGGGCCTAATGTCCTGTTTTTTGTGAACAAGTTCACAAATAAAAGGACAAATTTTTAATCGGCAGATCAGATCCCAGGTAGCACTTAGCTAATGTTTATTAGCTGTTTAGATTCTAGCGCACTAGAAAACGTATTTAAACAGCAAATTACTGCTCTTAACTTTGCCACTGGCGCGTAGATCATCTAAAAAGTAGTATGGTCACCGGTGGGTCCAAGTGGTGACTTAAACGGGGGCTGGTGGACTAAAAATTGCATTTCGTAAGAAAAAACAACGTTTAACCGTGTTTACGCGTTATTATAAATAATTTCCAACCATTTTGGTAGTGAAAGCTTGTACTCGGCACTATTTCTCCATGTGACCCATGGTCACGTGACCCTGGTCACACCTTACCTTACCCTACTAGAGCCAATTATGATATCAAAGACGTCTTTAAAGTTGACGTTAGCAGTTTGTTACAGCGTGGAATTAATATTTACAAACTGTTTTTGAGTTCTTGTGGCTGAATTTTGAGATCTAAGTGTGCCATTACGGTCGGATGATTGGGACCTGATGATCTGACGTGTTTTGGTCTTCCGGAAGGGTACACTGAAAAACTGTGCCTCAAATGTAGTTAAAATGAAGTAAAACAAGTTTACTGATTGTTTTTACAGTTCATTTGTGCACATAGTAACAGTAATTAGAAAGTTTGGACTGTCCTTTATTTTGTGAACTTTTGTCCTTTTTTTTGTGAATTCGTTCACAAAAAAAAGGACACGAAATTTTGCTATTATTTTCTCATCCGTAGGCGGAGGGCCGCGATTTTTTGTGTGAATATAAAGCGAGTCCCGGCGCACATGCATGCACAAAGAATATTCCAATCGGGGCTGAAACTTGAAAGTTTTCAACAAAAAACTGATTTTTGTCCTTTTTTTGTGAACCTTGCTATATACTTACAAAGCAGGAAAGGAAACAAAATAGAAGACACTAAGAGACAGGCACAGAACTACGTATATATATACGTAATATTACGTTTATACGTAATAAAGCAGCACAGAAGTATATATAAGTGCGCCGCAGGCGAAATTTTTTAAAAATTTGAAATTTATTAAAATTATGCTTATTTTTACTCAAAATATGCATATAAACAGCTGAAAAATTGTTGTAGGGGGGGGCCCGGAAAGTCAAAGGAGGGGGCCCAAATCGCAAATCCGAGTTATTTTGAACAAATGAGCAAAAATGAAGAAATATTGTTGATTTTTAGTTGGAAATAACGCTTTTTTAGCAAAGTTGCAAATTTTTTCTAAATTTTTGACCAAAAAAATTTTTTTACCCCCCCCCCCCCCCAAATTCGATTTTTCCGGACCCCACCCCACCTCAAAACTGCTGACCCCACCCACCCTAATTTCGGCTACCCCCTCCCCCAACGTTTTCTCAAGGTACACCTATGCTTGTAATATTGCCTATTTTTGTTTGTAAATAGCGCTTTTTTAGCTAAATCGCAATTTTTTTCTTAAATTTTTAAAGAAAAATTTTTACCCACCCCCAAATTAGATTTTTCCGGACCCCACCCCACCCAAAACCGGCTGACCCATAAGTGTAACGGAGATTTGGGAGTGGGGGCTCCCCAGTCCCCAGTGGCGGTCCAGGATTTTGAAATGGAGGGGGCCCGCTGAAAAATTTTTTCAGGGGGGTAACCAAATTTTTCCGGGCGGAATTTTCTTTTTCCAGGAACAAAATATTTTTACAAGAAAATTAATATTGTATATATATGGAAAGATTAGTTCACTTGCCAACTAGAAAACGTGAGCGAAGCAAAGAATGGAGAATTTACACAACAAGCACACGGGGGTCTGGGGGGCAGAGCAAGAGAAACACATTATTACCATTATTAGCAGAGCCCCCCAGAAGCTGAAGAATTTTTTGAAATTGGAAAAAATCCGTCATGCAAACTTTTGAAAAGATTAAATAAATAAAATGGAGATGTATATATATTGTAACTTACGAAATGAAGGTATGGTGGCAATAAAGAGGACAAGTTATTGTTTTCTGTAGATGTTTAGTGCAGAAATGTTGCACTTGTTTGTAACCTTGTTATTGTTTGTTTAATCAATAATAATAATAATAAAAGTTACAATGGCAGCAAATTTAATGTACAAAACGGTTACCGCTCTTACCCAGAGAGAACTAATCTCTGGGGCTCCTGCTCCAGCAATTATATATAAAATTTTGCATTATATATTTAGGTGCATATGTAGAATGCTTTATCAATTATCACTCATAGTTCTGATCCTTGTCAGTATTCTATTGTCGGCCCTCTGTGACGGCCCCCATGGTCCTGGTGGGGCCAGCTCGCCTATGTCCTATGGTGCCGGTGGCAATCTGGCTGGAGTTCCCATTGACGAAGTCCGAGGCTACTATAAACGAGAACACTCATTGATCAAACCGTATCAGGGTATTAGATCATAGGGGTCGCGGCAGCGACCCCTATAATATGTGTGAAAAGTGGCTGGAGACAGTGTAAAATAAGCTGCGCAGAAGCTGCGCAAAATCCTGCGCAGATCCTGCGCAGATTTCATGCGCAAATTGTAGAGCACATCGAGTTTAGTATGTCTGTGAAGTTTCAGCCCCGTATCACTTACCGTTAAAAAGTTGCACCCCGGACCGGTTATGGCGGCGATGTTTTTTTCCGGTTTCTCCTATTTGATGGTTGTATTGTACATAATGTTCGCCGCTTTCACGTGATCTGCAGCGGTGGGCCAACCTAAAGGGCTATGGGGTCTAGTAGTACCCTCTAAAGAATTTAAGAATCACAACTTTTTTTGCGCCGCAGCTGCGCCACAGCGCCGCAGTGGCGCCGCAAAGTCGGCTCATAGCGAAAAGTGACCATTTTTGTGGTCGTCGCTCAGGTCGAACGTTACGAGCTGGAGCTGATTTCTTTTTAAAATCAGAAATTACATATATTGAACTAACTAACGGTCCAGGTTGCATGTCTCTATCTTTTCCGCAGCGACCACAGTGGCCCGTCAAAAATGGCGAAAATTCGAAAAATGAAAAATCGAAATTTCTCGCTGTCTATTCAACTTTGAAAGCTCAAATCTTCCATACAATGGTTTTCTGGCACGGCGAATCGATTCCCGCAGTCAGTTTTACCGTCAGACCCACCCATCTTGCTGGGCTGGTTCCACTTTGCCGTCGGGAGGGTCAAGTCGGAAACCGCTTCCTGGAGGTCCATAGTAGGCTCTACCTGGCCTCTCAAAACTTTGTGTATAGGGGTTTTCTGGTGTGCCCAGCTCATTCCCGGTATCCGTTTTGCCGTCCGACGTGTCTATATTGCTAAGCTGGTTCCACTTTGCCGTCTGGAGGGTCATGTCGGAAACCGCTTCCTGGAGGTCCATAGTAGGCTCTACCTGGCCTCTCAAAACTTTGTCTATAGGGGTTTTCTGGTGTGCCCAGCTCATTCCCGGTATCCGTTTTGCCGTCCGACGTACCTATTTTGCTGGGCTGGTTCCACTTTGCCGTTTGAAGGGTCAGTCGGGTGGGGGGTCAAGTGGTCGAAAATAAAATTTTTCAAAAGTGGTCAAATTTGGTACCAAATGAAAGCCCTAAGCGAGCTGAGCAACTTTTGTCATAGAACTGCATGCTCAAAGTGGCTGTAGAGTGCTGTGGTGGGGTGGGGTGGAAACTTAGGCGATTTTCGGTCAAAAATGAAAGTTTTCAAAAGTGGTCAAATTTGGTACCAAATGAAAGCCCTAAGCGAGCTGAGCAACTTTTGTCATAGAACCGCATGCTCAAAGTGGCTGTAGAGTGCTGTGGTGGGGTGGGGTGGGGACTTAGGCGATTTTCGGTCAAAAATGAAAGTTTTCAAAAGTGGTCAAATTTGGTACCAAATGAAAGCCCTAAGCGAGCTGAGCAACTTTTGTCATAGAACCGCATGCTCAAAGTGGCTGTAGAGTGCTGTGGTGGGTTGGTGTGGGGACTTAGGCGATTTTCGGTCAAAAATGAAAGTTTTCAAAAGTGGTCAAATTTGGTACCAAATGAAAGCCCTAAGCGAGCTGAGCAACTTTTTGTCATAGAACCGCATGCTCAAAGTGGCTGTAGAGTGCTGTGGTGGGGTGGGGTGGGGACTTAGGCGATTTTCGGTCAAAAATGAAAGTTTTCAAAAGTGGTCAAATTTGGTACCAAATGAAAGCCCTAAGCGAGCTGAGCAACTTTTGTCATAGAACCGCATGCTCAAAGTGGCTGTAGAGTGCTGTGGTGGGGTGAGGTGGGGACTTAGGCGATTTTCGGTCAAAAATGAAAGTTTTCAAAAGTGGTCAAATTTGGTACCAAATGAAAGCCCTAAGTGAGCTGAGGAACTTTTGCGGTGTCGGATTTATGCCTTTCTCAACCAGCATATAAAGGATAGACATAGGCCCAACACACATATTATCCCCTTTTGTGCGGAGCATTTTTGTTACTTGTATACGTATATAGTTTATTGTTTTTAAGAAGAAAATGCTTAAAATCTTTCCGGATTTTGACAGCAAAATTTTATTTTTGCCCGAAAATGTGTGCGTATATACTTACCTTAGCGTTCTAACACCCTCTGCGCACTCACGCTTCAAAACCCTCGACAGTTGCATTCAGGGCATTCTAGCCAATTTCTGATAGTTGAGCGGCAGCTTCACTGTTATAACTATGTTCATTCGAAAGATTCGAAAGAAGGTTAGGCACTTCGCGAAGTTCCTATACACATTGCACAAAAACGTCACTCTGGCAAAATGTAATTACCTAAGTTACTCTTACATTACGTATGTAAGCAGTTGCAGCATGATGCCTTAAACCGTAGATCACTAACCAAACACGGGTTAAATCTTCCACAATTAAACCCAAGAATATATTTTATATATGTACATTATATATATACGTATATACTTTGAATTTTTTGTATGCTGCTTCACTGTAATGATGAATGTGTCCCTGTTTGTATCTGCGTCATAAGCATAAAAACTTTTGTACGTACCTATGTTTGCTTTAGGTGCTGGTATGACTGTACCCAATTGGGACTTTTTGGGCAGTGCCATCGTTACCCCTCAGTATGTCCGACTGACAGCTGACGTTCAGAGTCGTCAGGGCGCCATCTGGAATGTTTTTGTAGGTTTTTGTTGGTTTTTGTTATATATACATGTATATAGTACGACAGGATTTTTTTGCAAAAATGAGCCAAAAATGGTATATTATATTGTTGGCGTATTACTCTGGGCTTATTCTAGGGAATTTTTCTTGGGGGGGGCTCTTTGAGGGGGGCCCTCGGGGGGCGAGTCATTCTTGGGGGGGGGCGAAAATTTTTCAAAATTTTTCTAAAAACATGCTAAAAATAGCGCTGTTTTTATAGTAATCCCCAAAAAAGTTCATTTTTAGTGCTAAAATAGCGCTTAAATAGGCAAAAATCGACTAAAAATCTCCGGCGAAGCCGGAAAATTTTTGAAAATTTGGCCTTCTGAGCGATTTTTTCAGGGCAAAAGTTGGTACCAAAAGGGGCACCCACTTTTTTGGAGGGGTGTGCGATTTTGGGGGGGAACGATTTTTGGGGGGGAAGGGTGTTTATGGCCCCCCCCACTAGAATAAGCCCAGTTACTGTAGGCTGAAACGCAAAAAGTTCTCAAAAATGTCTGGATTTAGGTTAGAAATAGCCGTTGCCTATTTTTGGAAATCATTTTGGCATCCAAAAAATTCCATGCGAAGAAAACAAAAGGCGAATATTTTTTGAAAAATATGCTAAAAATATCGCTATTTTTCTGGCACATATTGTAAAAATGGATTACAAAAATGGGCAGATTTACTGTTAAAAAAGGCAAAAATGAGTAAAAATCACCGGAGTCGCCGGAAAATTTTTGAAAATTTGGCCTTCTGATTTTTTTTGGGAGTGGGAGGTCTTTTATAAGGGGACCCACCAACCTCCCCCCCACCAGAATATGCCCAGCATTGTTACCGGTCATCAGTACAGCATTTAGTCAAATGAAAATTTGTAACGTTTTCAAATAACCTTCCCTTGCTAATCTTATGAAGCTAAATGGGCCCTCCGTTTTGGGTTGGATGGATCCCCTTTTCAAAATCTGGACATGCCCCAGAACCGGAGGTTGGGGTCGTCGTCGATTTCTTCTGGGAGAGCATTTAGTTATATACAGCTGTCGCAATAACTGCCATCAGCTCTTGCGAGGTTCGCTTGTGGCGACGCGAACTTCGTACAAATTTCTCTTCCTTTGTGAATGGTTGTCGCATCGAAAGAGCGAATTTGTATGAGTTTGCAGCAGTCTGCGAAGTTTACCACGAAAGTAAAATCAAATTTTGCGAAAACTGAGTATTTTGTACGGTTCTATGGTAACGATTTTGCTACTATCATTTGTTAATCATGTTATGTATTATTTCAGCCGGTGAAATCACGTGACTGGGAAGTTGTTTTGACCTTTAAGGTCAGCGGGTCAACTGGGGAACTCTTCGGAGATGGCATGTCTTTCTGGTATGCCAAGGAGCGGTCTCAGATCGGTATGTGCTGGGTTTTCTTTACGTTGACCAAAATAATTAGATGTTCGGACACTAAAAGTTCGGAGGAAAAGTGGAACAGTTTAGAAAACTTCGATCAAAAACTTAAAATTTGGCATTTTCTGCGCACCTTTATAGTGAGTGGAAGGATATATACGTCCATAGATATATATACGGTAAGCATATATTTATCGATTGTTTTCTCTCTAATGCAGTGGACAAACAAACAATTATACAGTTTTTTCAGTAAAATGAATACCAGGTACGGACACTGTTTTGCTTTTTCAGCAGTTTTTTGAAAATTTAGTTGTTGGTATACACGTTTTTTATTATGCTCAATGTTATGTCATTCTGTTTAGGTGACGTTTTCGGCAATAAGAACTATTTTCACGGGTTGGCAATCTTTCTGGATACTTACAGTAATCATAATGGACCCCATAATGTGAGTTTGATTTTACGGACAATGACTATGTTTTTCCGCTGTTGCTAGTCACATAATATTAGGGGGAGCGCGTTAGCGCTCCCCCTAGAATAGGGAAAATTTGACGCAATGTGTATAATCTGGACATTGTTTGGCCTGTGGCCAGCGGAGGAGTGGACCGATCGGGCTCAAACTGGGTGTGTGAAGAGCCTGTGGGCAGGGGTACATGCTGTGAAAATTTCAGCCGGATCGGCCGGGTAGATCTTGAGATATGAAAATTGGCCCCCCGCGCAGGTCGCGTTTCTCTCCATTTTTCCCCCCAGGGGTGCAGGTCGGAAGACCCTTCAGAGCCGTACTATTTTAGGTTTTTTTTGTACAAAAAGCTCCGCAATTCCGGGGAAATTACTTTATGACCAGGGTCCGGACCGGTCCAAAATGCCCAAAAATCGATTTTTCCAAAAGTGGCCAAGCTTGGTATCAAATGAAAGCCCTTGGTGAGGCGAACATTTTTGTCATTGGAGGACCCCTCTAAAGTGGCTCCAGCGGCCTGTGGCGCCCTGACCAGGGTCCAAAATGGTCAAAAATCGATTTTTTATAAAAATTCCAACTTTGGTATCAGATGAAAGCCCTTGGTGAGGCAAACATTTTTTCTCATTGGAGGACCCCTCCAAAGTGGCCCCAGCGGCCTGTGGCGCCCTGACCAGGATCCGGAGTGGTCGAGAATCGATTTTATTATAAAAGTTCCAACTTTGGTATCAAATGAAAGCCCTTGGTGAGACGAACATATTTGCTCATTGGAGGACCCCTCCAAAGTGGCCCCAGCGGCCTGTGGCGCCCTGAGCAGGGTCCGCACCGGTCCAAAATGGTCAAAAATCGATTTTTCCAAGAGTGGCCAAGGTTGGTATCAAATGAAAGCCCTTGGTGAGGCGAACATTTTATCTCATTGGAGGACCCCTCCAAACTGGTCCCAGCGGCCTGTGGCGCCCTGACCAGGGTCCGGACCGGTCCAAAATCAATTTTTTGAAAAGTTTTCAAGTTTGGTATCAAATGAAAGCCCTTGGTGAGGCGAACATTTTATCTCATTGGAAGACCCCTCCAAACTGGTCTCTAGCGACCTGTGGCGCCCTGGCAAGGGGTCCTAATTGGTCAAAAATCAAAATTTCCAAAAGTTGTCAAATTTGGTTTTAAATGAAAGCCCAAAATGAGCAGAGCAACTTTTGTCATGTATATATAACTGCATATCCAAGGTTACGGTGCTGGTTGGCTTTTAAAATAGCCTTCCTGCCTAAGATAACGCACCGTGTATAAAGTTCTGAAAAGGCCATGAACAGTGGCCTTCCAGCCTAAGATAACGCTCCGTGTATAATGTTCTGTAGAGGCCATGAACAGTGGCCTTCCAGCCTAAGATGACGCACCGTGTATAATGTTCTGTAGAGGCCATGAACAGTGGCCTTCTAGCCTAAGATGACGCACCGTGTAACAAGTTCTGAAAAGGCCATGAACAGTGGCCTTCCGGCCTAAGATAACGCACCGTGTATAAAGTTCTGAAAAGGCCATGAACAGTGGCCTTCCAGCCTAAGATAACGCTCCGTGTATAATGTTCTGTAGAGGCCATGAATAGTGGCCTTCCAGCCTATGACGCACCGTGTATAATGTTCTGTAGAGGCCATGAACAGTGGCCTTCCAGCCTAAGATGACGCACCGTGTAAAAAGTTCTGAAAAGGCCATGAACAGTGGCCTTCCAGCATAAGATAACGCTCCGTGTATAATGTTCTGTAGAGGCCATGAACAGTGGCCTTCCAGCCTAAGATGACGCACCGTGTAAAAAGTTCTGAAAAGGCCATGAACAGTGGCCTTCCGGCCTAAGATAACGCACCGTGTATAAAGTTCTGAAAAGGCCATGAACAGTGGCCTTCCAGCCTAAGATAACGCTCCGTGTATAATGTTCTGTAGAGGCCATGAACAGTGGCCTTCCAGCCTAAGATAACGCTCCGTGTATAATGTTCTGTAGAGGCCATGAATAGTGGCCTTCCAGCCTATGACGCACCGTGTATAATGTTCTGTAGAGGCCATGAACAGTGGCCTTCCAGCCTAAGATGACGCACCGTGTAAAAAGTTCTGAAAATGCCATGAACAGTGGCCTTCCAGCATAAGATAACGCTCCGTGTATAATGTTCTGTAGAGGCCATGAACAGTGGCCTTCCAGCCTAAGATGACGCACCGTGTATAAAGTTCTGCAAAGGCTATTAACAGGCATTTTTCCGTTTCAGCAAATACATTCAGTTGAACTAGAACGTTTTCATCCAGCCTGTTTGCGGTAGCTAGCTTTGCTTACATTGTGTATATATGCAACTTCTCTGACATGATTTTCTCTGCAGCGGAAAAATAAGCGAAACTAGGGGGGAAAATGCCCTCGACGGGCAACCAACTTGGTAGAATAGGGAAAGACTTGAATGTTAAATACACGGTGCATGGTTACAACTGAGATTCTGCTGAAGCGGAAAAATGCCGTTTCTCAGCGACTAAAATGACAGAAACCAGCTTTGTGCGCCGAATAGGGAATCTACTCGGCGACTAAAATGACAGAAACCAGCTGTGTGCGCCGAATAGGGAATCTACTCGGCGACTAAAATGAAAGAAACCAGCTTTGTCGCCGAATAGGGAATTCCCTCCTTCCGCCCTATTCGCGCGAACTTTGAAGCCTGTTATGTATTGCTTTGCTGAATAATGAGAGAGCTTCAGAATGGCAGAATTACTTCAGAATGCAAAACAACAGTTTTATCAAGCACTTACGTAAGTCAAGGTTTTCACAGACATAAATACGCTGTCTTCGATGTGCTATCAGAAACATTGAGAGCATATATATACAAGTAACAAAAATGCTCCGCACAAAGGAGGATAATATGTGTGTGATGGCCTGTGTCTATCCTTAAAATTGAGAAAATAAAGACGCAGTTCTATGACAAAAGTTGCTCAGCTCACATAGGGCATTCTTTTGATATCAAATTTGACCATTTTTGAACAATTTTATTTTGGACCCAAAATCGTCTAAGTCCCCACCCCACCCCACCACAGCACTCTACAGCCAATTTGGGTATGCAGTTCTATGACAAAAGTTGCCCAGCTCACTTAGGGCTTTCATTTGATGCCAAAGTTCACCACTTTTAAAAATTTTCATTTGTGACCCAAAATCGTCTAAGTCCCCACCCCACCCCACCACAGCACTCTACAGCCACTTTGGGTATGCAGTTCTATGACAAAAGTTGCTCAGCTCACTTAGGGCTTTCATTTGATGCCAAAGTTCACCACTTTTAAAAATTTTCATTTGTGACCCAAAATCGTCTAAGTCCCCACCCCACCACAGCACTCTACAGCCACTTTGGGTATGCAGTTCTATGACAAAAGTTGCTCAGCTCACTTAGGGCTTTCATTTGATGCCAAAGTTCACCACTTTTAAAAATTTTCATTTGTGACCCAAAATCATCTAAGTCCCCACGCCACCACAGCACTCTATATACAGCCACTTTAGGTATATACGCACTTCTATGACAAAAGTTGCTCAGTTCGATGAGGGCTTTCATTTGGTATCAAATTTGACCACTTTTGAAAAATTTCATTTTTGACCCAAAATCGCCTAAGTCCCCACAGCCACTTTGAGCATGCGGTTCTATGACAAAAGTTGCTCAGCTCGCTTACGGCTTTCATTTGGTACCAAATTTGACCACTTTTGAAAACTTTCATTTTTGACCGAAAATCGCCTAAGTCCCCACCCCACCCCACAACAGCACTCTACAGCCACTTTGGGTATGCAGTTCTATGACAAAAGTTGCTCAGCTCACTTAGGGCTTTCATTTGATGCCAAAGTTCACCACTTTTAAAAATTTTCATTTGTGACCCAAAATCGTCTAAGTCCCCACCCCACCACAGCACTCTACAGCCACTTTGGGTATGCAGTTCTATGACAAAAGTTGCTCAGCTCACTTAGGGCTTTCATTTGATGCCAAATTTGACCACTTTTGAAAACTTTCATTTTTGACCGAAAATCGCCTAAGTCCCCACCCCACCCCACCACGGCACTCTACAGCCACTTTGAGCATGCAGTTCTATGACAAAAGTTGCTCAGCTCGCTTAGTGCTTTCATTTGGTACCAGATTTAACCACTTATAAAAAATTTTATTTTCGACCACTTGACCCCCCACCCGACTGACCCTTCAAACGGCAAAGTGGAACCAGCCCAGCAAAATAGGTACGTCGGACGGCAAAACGGATACCGGGAATGAGCTGGGCACACCAGAAAACCCCTATAGACAAAGTTTTGAGAGGCCAGGTAGAGCCTACTATGGACCTCCAGGAAGCGGTTTCCGACATGACCCTCCAGACGGCAAAGTGGAACCAGCACAGCAAGATGAATGAGTCCTACGGCAAAAAGGACACCGGGAATGAGCTGGGCGCACCAGAAAACCCCTATAGACAAAGTTTTGAGAGGCCAGGTAGAGCCTACTATGGACCTCCAGGAAGCGGTTTCCGACTTGACCCTCCAGACGGCAAAGTGGAACCAGCACAGCAAGATGAATGAGTCCTACGGCAAAAAGGACACCGGGAATGAGCTGGGCGCACCGGAAAACCCCTATAGACAAAGTTTTGAGAGGCCAGGTAAAGCCTACTATGGACCTCCAGGAAGCGGTTTCCGACTTGACCCTCCCGACGGCAAAGTGGAACCAGCCCAGCAAGATGGGCGGGTCTGACGGTAAAACTGACTGCGGGAATCGATTCTCCGTGCCAGAAAACCATTGTATGGAAGATTTGAGCGTTCAAAGTTAAATAGATAGCGAGAAATTTCGATTTTTCATTTTTCGAATTTTCGCCATTTTTGACGGGCCACTGTGGTCGCTAGGGAAGTGATAGAGAAACGCAACCTGGACCGTTAGTTAGTTCAATATATGTAATTTCTGAATATAAAAAGAAATCAGCTCCAGCTCGTAACGTTCGACCTGAGCGACGACCACAAAAATGGTCACTTTTCACTATGAGCCGACTTTGCGGCGCCACTGCGGCGCTGTGGCGCAGCTGCGGCGTAAAAAAAGTTGTGATTCTTAAATTCTTTAGAGGGTACTACTAGACCCCATAGCCCTTTAGGTTGGCCCACCGCTGCAGATCACGTGAAAGCGGCGAACATTATGTACAATACAACCATCAAATAGGAGAAACCGGAAAAAAAACATCGCCGCCATAACCGGTCCGGGGCGCAACTTTTTAACGGTAAGAGATACGGGGCTGAAACTTCACAGACATACTAAACTCGATGTGCTCTACAATTTGCGCATGAAATCTGCGCAGGATCTGCGCAGGATTTTGCGCAGCTTCTGCGCAGCTTATTTTACACTGTCTCCAACCACTTTTCACACATATTATAGGGGTCGCTGCCGCGACCCCTATATATATATATATATATATATATATATATATATATATATATATATATATATATATATATATATATATATATATATATATATATATATATATATATATATATATAGGTGTGCTCTGTGCTGATCTTGCCAAGAATTGATACAATCAAACATTATATAAAATGAAATGCGATTAATTAATCAAACATTATATAAAATGAAATGCGATTAATTGTATATGTTTCAGCACAAGGACTGTCGACCACAAATTGTTTAAACTGCAATCTGCATATATACTTATTGTTGCTTTCTGTTGGTCCTGCTAGCGGCTGTATGCATAAAATATTTACGGATCAGGTAGCTCAAAAAGAAACTAATCTAGCGCCACCCCTAGTCACCACGCAACCGGTACGGGAAATGTCATATTGAGCGCAATGCTTACGTTTGCAGTTCCTAACAGAGTAATTACCTATATATTTCCTCCCGAAAGACGATAAGTTCGCGCGAATAGGGCGGAAGGAGGGAATTCCCTATTCGGCGACAAAGCTGGTTTCTTTCATTTTAGTCGCCGAGTAGATTCCCTATTCGGCGCACATAGCTGGTTTCTGTCATTTTAGTCGCCGAGTAGATTCCCTATTCGGCGCACAAAGCTGGTTTCTGTCATTTTAGTCGCTGAGAAACGGCATTTTTCCGCTTCAGCAGAATCTCAGTTGTAACCATGCACCGTGTATTTAACATTCAAGTCTTTCCCTATTCTACCAAGTTGGTTGCCCGTCGAGGGCATTTTCCCCCCTAGTATATAACATTGCTTTTTCTCCTTACAGTTTGACGTAACAGCATAATAGCTTAGTGTTTATTCAAAGGCAAGCAGTTCATGTATTTAAAGCAGAATTTGGCGAGACCGAAACTGAAATTCTCTATCTTGTCGCTTGAGCTTGGTTTCATAGTTTTTGAAGCTTTGGCTCAGTATAAGGACTTCAGCACATACAGATGTGGTTTCCGCACCTCGTTAATTAGTTTTCATTCCATTAATTAGAAATTGTTTCTAAAAGTTGATGTTTCCAAAGCCTCCGATGTGGATCCAAAACCGAGTCTTTTCGATGGGCGAGACCAGTGCAGGCAAAACACTGCTGAACATTGGGAATAATTTTTTCTTCTGAGCGAGTTCCTTTTTCAGAACGAATGCTGACCGAAAATTAATGGAGTGCCGGCACATTTGCGGAGGGGGGGGGGGGGTTAGAGAACGATTGGTTGAGCAATTTGAAATACTAAAAGCATAACTTATTTTTATTTGTTTTTTGCTAAATTTGTTGCAGCATGGTCATCCCTATGTGTCAGCCATGGTGAACAATGGCACTCTCGCCTACGATCATGATAGAGACGGAACGCATACCCAGCTGGCTGGTTGTGAGACAAAATTTCGCAACAAAGACTATGACACTAATCTTCTGATACGATATGTGGATGATGTTGTGTCGGTATGATGTTGGTGAAGTTTTTGATGAATTTAAAGTCTTTTAGTATAGTCAGGGCGGGGAAAAAACACATATACGGAACTAAGGTTGTAACTTTTTTGACTTAAGGCTGAGAGAGCTTGCGTTTGTACCATGGTGTATATCGCTATTGGTTCTATCGATTCATGTATAGAAAACCGCCTGATCCCTTGTACATCAGTAGCAATAATCGATTTTGTCTGTGTTTTTTCTCCCCGCAATTTGGGGAAAAAACACACCGGCGGGGAAAAAACACACCGGCGGGGAAAAAACACGGTGCTAAAAATGATCCTGGGTGTTCCGCTGGACACTAATTGTTACATATTAAAGGTTGTTTGTACATTTTTGGCCATGCTAAATAACATAGTGCACTTTGTTTCCAGTAGAAAGCTGCTTATCGGACATAGTCAGAGGCATTTTATGTCAAGGCACCTGAACCCATCGCAAATCGCAGCAAAAGCGGCACCAGACAACTATAAATATACCAAAACACTTGCAAATGTCATTGTTTATCATTATTTAAGTTAGTTTTGGCGTTAAATTGCAATTTCATTAAGTTTTTTAAGATTTTTAAAAATTTGCCTTGTAAACATATGAAACCTGGCACGATGATGCAGCAAATTTTAATCCTTAATTTATGAGCTATTAGAGGCTCTAAGTGCATATTTTTTGAACCAAAATTACAAAACAAGACCCGCTTTATCGTTTAAGAGCATCAGAATTGCTCAGAACTACATATTGGACTATTTGTGAAAATTGGGTGGTGTGTTTTTTCCCCGCTGAGGGGTCAAAATGGGCGGGGAGAAAAAACACACCCAGTACTCAGCCTGCATAAAAGGCAGGAGGCTGCCGTCTATACCAAACGCTAGAGGGTGTCCACATATACCCCTGTGCCAAAGACTAGCTAAGTTTTCCTTATAGGTGTCTAGAAATAAGCTTAGCAAAATTTAAAATTTCTTAGGTTTCAGAGGTGGTTTAAGGGGGTCAACTTTGGAACACTGTCAGAATATAACGCTTTGGCCAATACCAACCTTATGGTTACGGTTTTACTGTAAAAAGATAGCGCTTTCATTTGCACTATACTAGGTCTCTATATCTGCTACCTTGAGTTCTCTGGGTGGGTGTGTTTTTTCTCCCCATCTTTTCGGGTGTGTCTTTTTTCCCCGCCCTGACTATATATACTGAGTAGTTGTCGGTACCGGTCCGGACCCTTGCCATTTTTAGGCGACAATAAGTCGGTCTTATTCTAATAATTAATTGTTTCTGGTGACTTGTCTTGGCTTGAGCCCTAATTAACTGTGCAGACACTGTACATAATTTAGTTGTTATTTTAAAATGAGCATGTTTAGTTCTCAAAAGGGCAAAAATTGCAGTCACAGCTGGAAAATTTGAAAATTTTGTCATCTAGAGTCTTTCATCTTTTTGACCTTGACAAAATATTTTGATACTAAATGGGTGATTACTTGTTTTGGGAATGTGATTTTTGGTTTTCGCAAATATATGTTTTGTCAATTGAAACTTCATATAAGTTTTTACTAATTTGACTGGCCTTAATGACTCGGCCGATCGAGCACTTAAGCGACGGATGGAAACTTAGCACAATTGCCTAGATAGTGCTATGATCTCGTGAACTATTTAAATGTCAACTTCTGCTATATGAATTGGAACTGTTAAAAATAAGTTGCCATCGGTATTGGGGGAATGAGGTTGGTCTGCTCAATCTTTTAGTTTAAGTTTAGGCTTCTTGCTGTTTCAGGTCTATCATGATATCAAGAATGAACACAAGTGGGAGCCCTGTTTTTCAGTGCCTGGTGTGCGACTACCCAGTGGCTATTATTTCGGTGTTTCGGCTGCCACTGGCGATTTGTCTGGTATATACACCAATTTGCTTTATTATTAATTGGTGAAGTTTGTCTTGTTTATAGTGATGTTTCAGGCGTCCCATTTATTTTCAGTTTCAGATGCAGTTTCAGGCCTGCTAATTGGGGAATTTCAGTTTCAGTTTAAGGCGATTGCTCGTCGGAATTTCAGTTTCAGTTTCAGGTCTCATTTTATTTGATTTTCAGTTTCAGGCGGGCTGTCGTCAGAATTTCAGATTAAGATTCAGTTTCAGTTTCAGGCCTCAATCAAATTATTTTCAGTTTCAGGCCTAGAGTAAAATTTTATTTTTGTATTTTTCACTAGTAAAATTTTAACTTTATTCCTTATGGAACATCTTATTAATTATTATTAGGAACATTATTAACAACAACAACATTATTAGGAACACATTGTTTTTATTAGGTTGCAGTATAATCAGTAAAACTTCAGTCAATATTCAACAGTTTAGTTCAATGTATAAAACATCTGTAAAATTTGTGACTGCTATTGTCAGTTTTGCGAGAATGGAATGTATCTAGGTATACCTACATATCTAAATCTACTAGAAAGAAGAAATTCATTTTATGATACATATGTACTCTTGATACAGTACAACAGCACAGTATTGTTTGCAATGTTTCAAGTGCATATGTTCGAGCTGATGATATTATTTTAGACGACACATCATCTGAAAATGGTATTTTCTGGCTAAGCGTTGTCTGAAATTACAATTTTCGGTCTAAGCGTAGACCTAAATCGATTGATACTTTCAGGCCTAGCAAGAGATGAAATTATTTTCAGTTTCAGGCGGCAAATCAAAATAATTTCAGTTTCAGAGTTAGTTTCAGTCGTCGATTTTTTGCATTTTCAGTTCCAGTTTCAGGTGTCGAGCTCTACTATTTTCAGTTTCAGTTTCAGTTTAAGGTGCTGAAACATCACTACTTGTTTGTACTGTTCCCTTTTTACGCCACGTAAAAATTGCAGTGTGTTTTATTTATTTCTTATTCAAGTACAATATTTTGATTCTGACTGACGTCAAACCTGGTTGTTTCTTTGGTGATGTTGACAGCAGTAGCTTGGAGACGTCGCACAGAACTTGGCTTGCTCCGCCGAAAAGGGTCGGATAAACGTTTTTAGAGGAAGTGATCATTTTTTAATTTACGTCAGAAGTTTCTTATTTTTCTAACCATTATGTGCATTAACATAGGATCTATTGGGGGGTGGGTTATTGTCTCAAGAAAGTTCTGAGAGGGCTTGTACCTTGGTTGGACTGAAATTGTGAGGGGACTTGTACCTTAAGCATAATCGTTATTGTACGAAAATTTTAAATGTTTTTAAACTTTGCAGTACGTATTTACATCTTCATGAAAATTCCAAGATTTCCTTGAAAACGAAAAAACGCTAGTAAATATCCCATCGAAGCCTGAAAGTTTTTATATTTTGTTGTAAAATTTTGTTTTCTTTGCTATTTTTACCCCTTGCCCCCGACGGCGGTAGGGCTTGTACCTTGTCCCTTCTGGTGGGAGGTGCTTGCTAGCCTAATGGTTGAAACGTTCTAGCATAGTGCCTGACGGAAAATCTAAAAAATTCTTATTCTTGTCTTTTTGGTTGAATTCGGGGCTGTTGAAGTGGCAGCAAATTATATGAAAGATGAGATTTCGAAATTTCGGGGAAGTTTAGAGATTTTATATTTTTGGTTTCTTGATTTTTGTTTTTTTTGCAGATAATCACGATGTTATTGCGGTTCGAACATATGAATTGGACATTATGAGAGCTGAGAAGCAGGTATTTAGATTTTCTTAATTTTGTTTTGAGTTTTGCTCTGTTGTAAGGGGGACTAGACTTGCAGTAAGTATATGTACGCACTATTGGTTTGAAGATGATGATACTACATTAGATAGAACAACTTCTGTTAATTATCTTAAACATAGTTTGTGACCCATTGTGTCAACCGTGTATATATATATATGTATTACATACGTAGGTTCTGGTCCTGGGAAAGCTTGTCCCCTGAAAACTTTGAGAGGTCTTGTACTTTGAACGAAAATTTTCAAGGGGACGTGTACCTCAAAAATAAATTTAAAAAATTTCCAGAAAATTAACGATAATTTTATTAAAACTTGATATTTTTTGAAAATTTGCAACAAAATCTTCAAGTTTTAGAAAAATTCAAAATTTTGCCGGTCATCCCTTGTTCATTGTTAGCAATTATTTTTCATTTACCCTTTTCCATTTTTTAGTAAATATTCAGGCAAAGCCTGAAATTTTTTATATTAAACTTTAGTGTAAAAATTTATTTTTATCTCTTGTCCCCGACGGCGGTAGGGCTTGTATCTTGTCCTCGCTGACGGGCTTGGTTCCCCTGACCCCTCCGCGTTATCCTACGTATGGTGTCAACCACTAGCGTAGCCAGAAAAAATTTTCGGGGGGGAGGAATGCCAAAATTTGGTGGGGGGTCTCTGGCTTATTTTTAGGCCAAAATTTATGGGGGGGGCGATATGGGGGGGCTCAAAGTTGCCCCCACCCCTCGATGGGGGGGGGGGCTCACCAAAAAGTGGGGGGGGGGGCATATTTTTGGAAAAATTTGCAAATTTTTACGTTTTTTTGTGTAAAAATTGCCAAAAATCGCTAAAAAATGACTAATTTTAGGTGTTTTTTACGCTAAAATAGCGAAAATTTCGATTAAAAATACCGGCGAAGCCGGAAAAATTTCTGAAAATTTAGTGTAAAAGTGGTGAAATCTGGCAATTTTTGGCTTATGGGGGGGGGGGGGGGGAGGTAAAAATTTATGGGAGGGGCAACCTCGAATGGGGGGAGGTTACCGAGTGGGGGGGGCCCCCACCCCCCCCCCCTAAAAAGAAGCCGGTGGTCTGGGGGTGTAGTCCCGAAAATTGAAAAAATTTTCAAATTTGTAACGTCTGAGGAATTTGTCAAAGCATTCTTTGAATTAAAGAAGCGAAATGAGGCTCAATACGTTTTCATGCACGCAAATGATGCATATATAAACTGGGCGAACCACATCCAATAGGGTATTTAGCACTCATTTTTGGCGTTCCAAACCCATATTATGATGGTAAATTTCAGTCAATACGCGCCGAAGGCTCGAAAATTTTTTTGAGAAATGGGCGTTTTACACATGGCAGGAAAAAATTCGTGGGGGGCAACAAAATTTCGGGGGGGGGGAATTCCCCCATTCCCCCCCCTGGCTACGCGCCAGCAATACGTAAC
>JASAND010010797.1:0-140720 GCA_030248195.1 Trissonchulus latispiculum | reverse complement strand
TTACCTCCCGATGAATCCGTGGATGCGCCTGTCCAATGCACTCTGCCAGCCGCTCCCTGGGTCTTCCCTGGTACCCGATTCGGCGGACTCTTCTACACAGTGTGTGCTACCAAATCTGTGTCGGAGAAGACTGCCGATGTCCGGATAGTGCCTAGGCACAATGATCCTCTGTCTAACCTCTATAAATTCTGCTTTACCCATCAGAATATTACCGAAAGCATATTTATAGTTCGGGCGAAAAATTTGAGATTTGAGCACCTGCTCGTGTCGCGAAAGTGAAGACCAGACCTCAGAACGTATCGGCCGGATAGTGGAATGAATCAGAGGCAGTTCACGGTCTTCCGGAGTTCCTTCCTGAAAGAATGGCACTGCCTGGCTTTCAGAGCAATCAGTGTCTCCATAAGTTCAACGTCGGCGTCTGAATGATCCCTACGAGCAAGTTCTTTGGAAGTCGTATAGCTCTCCACCATGCTTCGCATGGCGGATGCGTTCGGCCAAATCCTGATTCCCGTGCGTGCAGCACGAACAGATTGGTAGCCGTGTTCTAAGTATGAATACTTAATATCCTGTTAGTTAAAGCAGAATTAATAGTGGTTAGACAGAGGATCATTGTGCCCCTGCACTATCCGGACATCGGTCTTCCGCGACACAGATTTGGTAGCACACACTGTGTGAAGAGTCCGCTGAATCGGCACCAGGGAGGCGGGGGCAGCTGGCAGAGTGCATTGGACAGGCGCATCCACGGATTCATCGGGAGGTAATCGGTCTTTTCCTTCGTGTATCTGCTCATACTATTCTGCCAGAGCATTCAGTGAGGCAGGCTTAATCAGTCACTAACGGCTTAATTCTTTAGAAACAGTGAGATTATCTACAAAAGTGGCTAAAAGTTTCATTGTTGCTATATATTTCTAGCCATCCCAAAAGGGGTGGGTCTAGACCCCTTGAACACTCTCCCCTGGGTGCGGCATTGCAGTCCGATGTATACTTTAGTGAATATATATATACTAAACCTGTGCCAGAGAAGTTAATGGTATACGACAGCTAGCTGATGGTATATGCTGGCAGCGATGACAAAAATGATTGGCTGAAAATCAAGTGTGTTTTGTAAAAACAGCTGTGGTTTATTGTCCCAGGTATATACGTATTTATCTACACACTGTATGGTTGCAATTACAAATTTTTTTGTGGTGTGTACGTAAATAGTTTATATGAACGATACTCTAAGTCGCATGTTAAGTTACTCGGCGCAGGCTCCCAGGGACCGGCTCTGAGCAATGCCTATTTTTCCACTTCCTTAAATTTTGTTCGTTGGCATCGATCAAATTGATCAGATCAACACAACATCGTTCCCAAGGCGTCAATATGAGCCCGAGAAAGGGAGCTGCTCATATTAAACTTTTAAATCTTGTCCTTTACATAATTAAATGCTTACTCATATTATAGATTTTAGATCTTGTCTTTTCTCGAATTGAATGCTGTCCTTCTGGCTCATATTGTATTTTTCATGCGACTGCAAGGAGCATTTTTTCTACTTGTCCTATTTCCTTTTTGGGATTGTTTTACTGCCCATTGAAAGTATTCATGCTACAGTCGTTGTGATCCCAGCATACTGTAAGTCCAGCATAGGACTCATCGACAGCTTCAACTCATGACCTTACACAGTACGCTCTTCAGGGCGATGAGACACTTATGAAAGCTGTTGGCCTCACCAACAGCTTTCATTTCATGTCAATCTTACAGTTCTGTAGACTCTTCTTTTTTACATCATTACTTCATCATACTTCATACTTCATCAAGCAGAGTGCTTTCTTTGCACCAGTCTATTTTGTCTACAATGCATTGGCCTGTCCCCTACCTCTTTTCTCCAGTGGCGAAATAAACTGTCGCTGCTGATTCCTTTTTCCTGTAAGCCATGTCAGAACAAGGTCTGTTCTGGTCGTAACCAAGTCTCAGGATCCTCCCGATTACCTCCCGATGAATCCGTGGATGCGCCTGTCCAATGCACTCTGCCAGCTGCCCCCGCCTCCCTGGTACCCGATTCGGCGGACTCTTCTACACAGTGTGTGCTACCAAATCTGTGTCGGAAGACTGCCGATGTCCGGATAGTGCAAGGGCACAATGATCCTCTGTCTAACCTCTATAAATTCTGCTTTACCTATCAGGATATTACGTATGCATCCTTAGAACACGGCTACCAATCTGTTCGTGCTGCACGCACGGGGAATCAGGATTTGGCCGAACGCATCCGCCATGCGAAGCATGGTGGAGAGGCTATACGACTTCCAAAGAACTTGCTCGTAGGGATCATTCAGACGCCGACGTTGAACTTATGGAGACACTGATTGCTCTGAAAGCCGAGCAGTGCCATTCTTTCAGGAAGGAACTCCGGAAGACCGTGAACTGCCTCTGATTCATTCCACCTATCCGGCCGATACGTTCTGGGGGTCTGGTCTTCACTTTCGCGACCGAGCAGGTGCTCAATCTCCAAATTTGCCCGGCTTAAATATGTTCGGTAATATTCTGATGGACTGTCGCAGTAACCTGAAACCCGAAGCTTCTTATCCTACTCCTGAAATTCATGCAATCCAGTATGGTGATGCCGTCGTTGTTCTGTTTGACGGTGAATCTCCCCCCTCTGGTGTCTCTAACAATCAATCCTCCCGTGTTCGTCCTTCAGGCTCCTCCAGGGCAGAATGCTATGTATGCGGGGTTCAGGGCCATGCCTCTAAAAACTGCAGATTCCGGTTTAGGAACTTTTCCTGCTTTAATTGTGGTCGTGCTGGACATAAGAAAAGAAAATGTCCTTTACTTGTAAGTCGGATTGATAAGATTAACGAGCCTATACGATCTGCTCCATCTACTCCACTTCCACTGCTTAGTCTAAACTTTGGTAACTATCCCACTTCTTGCAATACTTAAGTATTACGTAAGTATTATTAGTATTAAGTATATATTAGCCAACCAACAGTATTAAGGGGGGCGGGTCACCTTGGTCAAAAATCGATAGTCACGGATTTCGCTCATTTTCACACATAATATGCCTCCATATGTTCCCAAAAATAACTTAGAATATTAGCGTTCGAAATCAAACTGTGACAGAGTTATTCAGGTTCAAAGCCGGAAAACTTGAAAATTCCGGTGATGAGCCCTGCAAGGTCAGGTGGAGACCAAGAGCGACCGAAAACAGGGTTAACCGATAGACCAAATTAAAGCCTTTACTAAGGTAATATTTAAGTGCAGACGTGGCTCAAGGCCAGTTATCCAGGCGTTCATAACGCATGCTTGAGTGCTGCACTGACCTAACCATGCAGGACTGTCCAGTATTACTTTAGCTCGTTTTATCTTGCACAGACAACATTTTAGACCCATGGTTGTATGAGAAAAGTTGCTCCTCGTTCCATTAGCTATCGATTGATACCCATTTTGTCTATATTTGGAAAAATTTTAAAATTGACATTTTTCACCCATAAAGATCAAAGGTGCCGCCACAGCAGCATGTTCAATATTGACGCATTTGTTTTGGCCACATTATGTGACAGACATAGATATATTAATTAATCTGCCAAGTTTGGTGATTTTTACCACATAATGAGTGAGAAATTATCAAAAGAATGTGAAAATTATGAGAAATGGCCATTTTTAGCAAAATTTGCTGTTTTTGTGGCAAGGTTTTTGAGCTTACTGCAGATGATAGAAACATGCGAGTACTTTTACAAGACGTGGTTTTATGTGTAGAGTGCAGCTATCTATTGGCCGTTTTTGTAGCTTTTATCAATCGTTCAGGACAAGCAAAAGAGTACCGCAGGTCCTGTTTTTCATGGTCTAAAAATGGCCGATTTTCCAAAATTCTGACTTTAAAAATTCGCCAAAAACCCAATATATACTGAACAGAATCGCTTCAGAGGAGATAGCTGCACTCTACAATATGTCCTTAATGGTTCTGAAATGGTTTCAGAGTTCTGACTCTTATACAGCGAAAAAATTTTCTGCCACAAACTTTTTAACCTAACTTTTTCATTTTCCTATGTTTAACACATGTCGAGGTCACCTTTGAGGGCCTGTACAGAACGATAGAAGCAATATTTCGCAAAACGCTCTTGTCTTGTTTCGCGGACCCATGGGGACTACAAAATATGTGAAAATGAGCAAAATCGGAGATGGTCGAAAAATCGGCAAAAAAGTGACCCCCTCCTTAATTTGGGTCTGGGTAAAATCCGGCCCCGGACCCGGCCCCGGCCCACCTAGGTAAAATCCGGCCCCGGCCCGGCCCCATCACTGGGTAAAATCCGGCTCCGGCCCCGGCCCCGGCCCAGGGTAAAATCCGGCCCCGGCCCCAATAAAATCCGGCCCCATTGTACAGTGAGCGAGAATTATATATTTTGTAATTTCTATATATACGAAATTACGGGGCCGGATTTTACCCAGACCCCTTAATTTGCCATATTAGTCGACCCCTATTTCGCTGTCGTTCCGTCTCTACATGACCTTGGAGGACAAATCACAGAAATTTTAAAGTTTTCCAAATTTGAACCTGAATATCTCCGTCACCGTTTGATTTCGAACTTTTACATCAGATTTTGTCTTGTTTCTGAGAGCATATTATATATATATATATATATATATACATATATATATATACGTTTGCTCCTATATTGTGTTCGAAAATGAGCGAAATCCGTGCCTATCGATTTTGACCCTGACGGGCTTATTCTAGGGTTTTTTTTCTTGGGGGGCCCCAAAAGTCCGAAGGGCAAGGAATTTTGGGGGGGGGCGAAAATTTTTCAAAAAATATGCTAAAAATGCCGCTATTTTTCTGGCATGTATATATACTGTAAAAGGTGATTTTTATTGCAAAAACAAGCAGATTTAATGTTAAAAGCAAAAAATGGAGTAAAAACCTCCGGCGAAGCCGGAAAATTTTTGAAAATTTGGCCTTCTGAGCGAATTTTTCAGGGCAAAATTTGGTACCTAGGGGAGCATTACCCACCCCCTCCCCACTAGAATAAGTCCAGCTAAGTTTTTAGTTTTTCGCGCATGCGTACCATTCTATCTCGATTTTTAAATTTCGGCCGCGCATTTCTACCTCAAATAATTTAATTAGTTGCGCTTGCGGAGCTTTTTATTCAAATCTTTTCACGGTTTGCATTGCAAATTTCGAGAAATTGTCAAACAATTTCTCAACTTTTATTAAATTCTTTTTTAATTTTTCCATTATTATAGGGGGGGCGCGAGAGCGACCCCCTATAATATGGGTGTAAAAGGCGCTGCGCGGCCCTATGAGACTGGTTCGAGCACCGTGCCAGCTCAATACTGAACGAAACTCGGCAAGTTTGGTATCGTTGGAATCTACACGACGAGTACAACAAGTTGCAAAAAAGTTTTGGTCAAAATTTTCAACTTTGAAAATTTTCGCTTCCGGACAAGTTAGGTCCGTTTGTTTTTTTCTGTGTTAGTCACGCTTGGAAAAGGGCTATTTTGTGCAGAGGTGTTTGAAAGATGTGAGCATTTTCAGCCGGAAAGGTTTATATTTTTTGAATGCCGATATGGTCCCATGTGCCCCGCGCTATATTTTTTCGCTGCCCGGCCCGGCATGCCACGGCATCGGGGTCGCTGAACAAGATGAGCATAGTCGCAGATCTGTGCGGTGCTGCTATCGAGCTGTACTATTATGCAGCAACCATAGCACGCTGTCTGTAGACTTACTGTAAACGGCTAAACATATGAATCTTGGTGAAAATTATGTCTGTAGTAAGGGGGAACTGTAGCTATGTTAGTTGGTGCACTCTCTAGCTTCCACCGAGCTGTATGTGCTGTCCCAAACACAGCACCGTCGATAACAAGTTATTCATTCGTCACTGATATTTGAAATTCGGCATACAGATAGTTTAGGACATGACAAACTATTATAGATACGTTTCGCATACTTATTACGATGTTACTATGTGGTTGCACTGCAGTAGAGTGCTGCTGAAGTACAGCACGGCCTATAACTAGCCACAGGTAAGTTGCAATCGTCCGAAATTTTGCACACAAATGCGGCAGAGCATTGCAAATCGTGCCGTATGAGTTTCCTTCACCGACAGTAAAGCTTGCATCTGGTTGCGCTGCAGTAGAGTGCTGCTGAAGTACAGCACGGCCTATAACTAGCTACAGGTAAGTTGCAATCGTCCGAAATTTTGCACACAAGTGCGGCAGAGCATTGCAAATCATGCCGTATGAGTTTCCTTCACCGACAGTAAAGTTTGCATCTGGTTGCGCAGCAGTAGAGTGCTGCTGAAGTACAGCACGGCCTATAACTAGCTACAGGTAGGGTTGTGCCGTTAAGAAATTTCTCGGGCCGGGCTCGGGCTCGGGCCAACCAACCTCCTCGGGCCGGGCGTCCGGCCCGGCTGGCCCGGAAGCCCGAGGCCCGCGTCACGGCCCGAGCCCGAAGCCCGATTCACGGCCCGAGCGGCCCGAGGAGCCCGAGCGGCCCGAAGAGCCCGAACGGCCCGAGTGCGGCCCGAGCGGCCCGAGGGTAGCCCGAGCAGCCCAAGTGGCCCAAATATAGCCCGACCGCTGCGGAGAGGCCCAAAAATGGCTCAAATCGCATCCAGTTTGCCGAGTATATAGTTTTATTAGTATTACGCATCGGTAAACCCAAAATGAACTTTCATGGTTCGATTAGCTGTAACTTCAAGTGCAACATTAGCTATTGTTAGAAGCTTTTCATTTAATAAATTTCAGATAATGCTTTGAGCACTATTGTAACCACACACTAGAGCTATAAAGCTTATGTATCTTATAGGATTGTAAAGTTTGTGGTTATTGAATCATCGAAAAAGGATAAAGATAAATCACTCACACAGCTGTATACTTAGCAGATTTAAACACAATTGATTACTGACTAAAAAGTGGGAAGTTGGCGAAGCTTTACTTGTTAGCTTCCTTGTACCAAACCAGGGTTTGTCTCGCCGTAGCAGAGTAACTAAAATAGTTCGTTCTGAATGTTTGTTGTTTGTTTGAAGACAATTTGCCGCCAACTAATCCATAACTTGTTGCATATAGAGAAAACCTCTGTAAAGTTTGGCATTTCGCAACCTGCTTGCTAATAGCATTTGGATAGTAGAATTATGTTTTAAGCTTGTCTGTATACATTTTGCTTCAATGACATATATGTATGTATGTGTGTATAAGCACCGAAGAAGACAACAGTGTGTGAACAAAGGAAGCCACAAGTCACAACGAAAAAAATCAATATTTTTCACCAATGACAAACTACTCAAATAGCCCGGAAAGCCCGAGAGGCCCGAGCGGCCCGAGTGGCCCGAGCGGCCCGAGTGGCCCGAGCGGCCCGAATGGCCCGAGCGGCCCGAACGGCCCGAGTGGCCCGAACGGCCCGAGTCGGGCCGGGCTCAACTGAGAACTCGGGCCGGGCTCGGGCCGGGCCGTCTCATTAAAAACTCGGGCCGGGCCGGTTTCGGGCCGGCCCGAGCCCGAGCCCGACCCGAGCCCGAAGCCCGCTTCACGGCCCTGGCACAACCCTAGCTACAGGTAAGTTGCAATCGTCCGAAATTTTGCACACAAGTGCGGCAGAGCATTGCAAATCATGCCGTATGAGTTTCCTTCACCGACAGTAAAGTTTGCATTTGGTTGCGCTGCAGTAAAGTGCTATAGAAAGAAGAAAGAAAGAAAGAAAGAAATCTTTACTCAAGTAAATGAAGGTAAGCGTTTAATCGCAAACAAAACAAATTATATAAATCTAGCAAATAAACATATGAAATTACATATGAAACGCAAAGCAAATCACAGAACTGAAAAGAAAATCAGCACGGAAAGAAAAAAAATAAACATGACAAAAGAAAAACAACTAACAACATACCGCTAACTTCATTAACGTGAGCAGGACGGGGGAGGATCACGGTGATCAACTGACCCCCGACCCCTTAGAAATCGCTTTAAATCCAATGACTCTAGAAGCCTACAAAAACTATCAAAGCTTGGAGAAGTAACTACCGTCTCGGGTAGCGAATTCCATACATTTACTACCCTAACATGAAACAAATTATTTAATGAGGCAGTCCTAGTGTTTCTCGGTAATCTTATTCGCAAACTGTGACTACGTGTGCTTACCGGGTTGGAATATTGAAACATTTGATCAAAGGAGATGCCAATTTGGTTGTTAGCAATTTTGTAGAGTAATTTCAGATCGGTATACAACCGCCTAATCTCCAGTGACTTAAGACCTAGCATGCTTAAACGTTCTAAGTAATTAAAATGTTCAAGTCCAGGAATCCGTTTGGTATAACGTCTTTGAATTTTTTCTATTAAATCTATGTCCTTTAACAAGTAAGGAGACCAAATTGGGGTACTACTTTCAGCAATAGGACGGACAAAAGTCGTGAACATTTTAACTACAAAATTTCTATCTCTGGATTTAAAAGATTTAAATATCAAAGCTTGAACGCCTAATGCTTTTTTGTATACTGCTAAACAGTGACTACTAAATTGCAAATTTCCTGAAATTATAAAGCCTAGGTCTCTAATTTCGTTTGTAACCGGCAAAGTTTCATCATTTAGCTGATAGTGTGGCTGTTGTATGCATGGTCCAAAAACCGATACTGAACACTTTGGAATGGCTAGACATAGCTGCCATTTAACTGACCATTCATACAACCGCCTAAGATCATCTTGAAGTAGTACGTCAGTAATAGTTGATTTTTTAGTTCCAATATATAACTTAACATCATCTGCATAAATCAGAAGCTTTGCCGACTCAATACAACTTACTATATCGTTTATATAGACCAAAAACAGCACTGGTCCCAGCACTGTTCCTTGCGGGACCCCACTATTAACTGGGCTTTTTGGCGATCTACTACCGTTTACTTCAACAAACTGCGTACGATTTGAAAGGAAAGCTCGAATCCAATTTAATACTTTACCTTTAATGCCATACCGATCAAGTTTGTATAGAAGTTTAGTGTGTGATACTGTATCAAAAGCCTTTGCAAAGTCAAGATAACAGCACTGAACTACCTTCCCTTCCTCTAGCATGTTAGACCAGTCAACAAGAGATTTTAAAACGTTCGTAACTATCGATTTCTTTTTCAAAAAACCATGTTGCTGCTGGCAGATCAGATTATTTTCTTTCAAATGCTTTATAATAAGATCTCGAATGATGGACTCGAAAAGTTTACAACAAACACATGTTAGGCTTACTGGTCGGTAACTGGCAGGATCATTATTTTTACCCTTCTTTTTATAAATAGGAACAATCTTCGCGTCAAGCCATTGTTGTGGCAGCACACCCGAGTCTATGCTTAACTGGAAAATATACATTAGGGGCCTGAGAATGCTATCTTTAACTCGTTTTAAAAAGAAAGAAGATAATCCGTCAGGACCAGCCGACTTTTTATTAGGTAACTTATCAATAAATTTTGCAATATTTTCTTCAGTAAACAAGACGTTATCAAATACTTGGTTAGTGAAGTTTTCCAAATTTGGTAGTTCCTATATATGCTAAATACAGTAACTAAAACTATAGCAGCCATGGGTACTGGATGTTGGATTTCTGTCAAAATAGAGAAAAAGGAAGAACTTGGAACTTTTCAAGCTTCTTTGTTCTGTACTTTCGGTTGACGATTAATGATTGGCGGAATTTTTAAAGTTTCTTTCACACAGCTTTAACGTTTTTGCTTTTTACTGAGAACCTTAAAAATGAAATAGGACAAGAATAAAAATGCTCCGGTGGAGCATGAAAAATGCAATATGGGTGACACTGGGTTTTAAGCGGACAGAGGACTAGGTTTTAAAACGTTAATATGGGAGGGGCAGGTTGTAAATGCCAGGAGGACTAGGTTAAAAGCGCACTAATATGGACCAGCTTCGCTGAACAACCCATATTCGCGGTCACTCATGCTCCACTCCACATGACATACGAGTAATATCTTACTTGTACTTGTTCCATCTTCATTGCTGCTGCAGCAATCTGATGGGCTCCGGATCCAAGCCAACATTGTTAACCATCGCCCTCCACTGGTTTCTGTCATGAGTCAGGGTCTTGACCACATCATCCCACCGAAAGCCCGCATTCCTGTAAGGGGTCATATGTGCCCAGAGGTCCTTTTCCAGAATCTGCCGCCAAGACATTGCCGGCCGACCGGGTGGTTTCCGCCAAGTACCAGGGAGTGGGGAGAACATGATTTTCCGTGGAGCCCGTGATGGATTCATCCGCCCCAGATGACCCAGCCACCGCAAACGGCCCCGTTGAAGGAAGGTCGATAGCCGTCTGTGCCCGTGACATCGGTTATAAAGATCCGCATTTCGGATATTGTCCTGCCGCTTGATCCTCAAAATAGTTCGTAGGCAGGCACGTTCGAATACCTCGAGCTTCTGTAGGTCTGATTTTCTGATCACCCATGATTCGCTGGCATACATCAGCACCGGCCGGTACTACCATGGCATCGAAAACACGCAGCTTAGTCTTGATGGAGATCTGTCGGCGGGACCAGAGGCATTTGTATAGCTGGCGGAAGACAGCGCTCGCCTTGGTCAGTCTGGCCTCAGTTTCCAGTCCTGGGTCACAACTGTTCGAAACTATGCTACCCAGATAGGGAAAGGAACGGACTCTTTCTACCGGTTCATCATTCACAGTGACATTACCACGGCCTAGGCCGGCGCTGACTGGAGGAACAACTTTGCACTTCCCAGACGTAAAGTACAGCCTCCACTACAGTGGGCACGATCTCCGCGCCATTAGAGGTGTTGGACTTGCCCTTTCTGAGGTGACCGCAAAATCCCTGGTTGCCTTCCATGGAATAAGTGACAGGTTATTGTATGCCCGTCTGAAATCTTGGAACGGGTATGTATCTATCATTGGCTGCTATGCCCCCACTGAAGTGTCGGATGATAACGTTAAGGATGACTTTTACCAACAATTACAGGAAACCTTTACAGGCATTCCTAACTCTGATTTCCTTATCCTACTTGGAGACTTTAATGCTGAACTTGGCCGTAGCCGAATGGCAGCCGTGCCCGCGGTCCATTTGGCACTGGGACGCAAAATAACAATGGTACGCGCTTATTATCTTTGGCTGATACCCACGACCTGGTCATAACCAACAGTTTTCCGACACAAACCAGCTCACTTCCTATCATGGAGAATACAATAGGCAGAAGTTCAAAAATTGCTGGACTATCCTGTCGCGTCAGATGGCAGTCGTCGGTCATGAACGTAAGAACCAAACGGGGAACTGCTCTACCCTCTGACCATGAACTGGTGTTGGCGAAGATAATCAAATGGCTGCTGTCCCCAAACCGTCAAAACAGCCCAATACAATCTGGAAAAGTTGAAGGAACCTACCAGTCTACTGGCCTACAAAATTGAGGTCAGAAACAGGTTCGAAGCCCTTGCTGATGAACACCTTGATGCAGAAGATACACCAGTGGATTTGCTGTGGTCAAAGATGGCGGACTGCATAAGTGGACCTGCCTTACATGTACTCGGATGCTAATAAAATTTATGTACTAATTTGTTTATCGTTTCTTTTTCAAGTAAACGAATTGTCTTGTCTTGTCTTTACGTCCGAGTACATGTAAGGCAGGTCCACTTATGCAGTCCGCCATCTTTGACCACAGCAAATCCACTGGTGTATCTTCTGCATCAAGGTGTTCATCAGCAAGGGCTTCGAACCTGTTTCTGACCTCAATTTTGTAGGCCAGTAGACTGGTAGGTTCCTTCAACTTTTCCAGATTGTATTGGGCTGTTTTGACGGTTTTGGGGACAGCAGCCAATTTCAGGATTATCTTCGCCAACACCAGTTCATGGTCAGAGGGTAGAGCAGTTCCCCGTTTGGTTCTTACGTTCATGACCGACGACTGCCATCTGCGTCTGACCAGGACATAGTCCAGCAATTTTGAACTTCTGCCTGTATTGCTTCTCCATGATAGGAAGTGAGCTGGTTTGTGTCGGAAAAAACTGTTGGTTATGACCAGGTCGTGGGTATCAGCCAAAGATAATAAGCGCGTACCATTGTTATTTTGCGTCCCAGTGCCAAATGGACCGCGGGCACGGCTGCCATTTCGGCTACGGCCAAGTTCAGCATTAAAGTCTCCAAGTAGGATAAGGAAATCAGAGTTAGGAATGCCTGTAAAGGTTTCCTGTAATTGTTGGTAAAAGTCATCCTTAACGTTATCATCCGACACTTCAGTGGGGGCATAGCAGCCAATGATAGATACATACCCGTTCCAAGATTTCAGACGGGCATACAATAACCTGTCACTTATTCCATGGAAGGCAACCAGGGATTTTGCGGTCACCTCAGAAAGGGCAAGTCCAACACCTCTAATGGCGTGGAGATCGTGCCCACTGTAGTGGAGGCTGTACTTTACGTCATCACCGATCAAGTCAACACCGGAACCAGGGATTCGGACTTCAGTTAGGACAGCAATGTCAATATTATGGCTGGCGAGATCTGCGGCAATGACACTACGGCGGGTTGGATCGTGTGCGGTTTGGACATTTCATGTTGCAATCAGAGTCAACTGTTTAGGATGGAGTAAGGGCCTAGGATGTTGAATTTGATATTCCTGCAGCCGCAGGAGGCGGTTTACGTGCTGTCTCGCAAGGCGCACGTCAGCGGTTGAGAATTTTTGATCAAATTTACCCCCCCCCCAGATTTTTTGACTTACCCTCCCCCAACTTTTGGCTACCCCCCCCGAACCCCCCCAACGATTTTTGGACCCAAAAAGTTAGCTAAATTTGGTCGAAAAATGGTCATTTTTTGAAAATTTTTTGTAAAATTTTGACCTAAAATTGCTTTAAAACGGTGCAAAAACACCTAAAACGTTAAGAACAAGCCTTATTTTGATGAAAAAAGGGCTAAATTACAGAAAATTTTGCATTTTTTGGCCATTTTTCGAAATTTCTGAGGTCCGAATTCTGGGGGGGGGGGGGGGTTGGGGGGGGTCCCCACCATCACAGGTCAGCCAAGATTTACCCCCCCCCAGACCCTGATGGGTGATAGAATCAGAGAGGCCTGATAGAATCGCAATTTTTTTTCTTAAATTTTGAAGAAAAATTTTTTACCCCCTCACAGGAAAACTTTTTTCGGAAAAAGTCTGGAAAAAATCAGAAAAAATTTTTTAACGCTAAAATTTTTCCAGACTTTTTCCAGGTTTTTTCTGTTGTTTGGAAAAAGTCTGGAAAATACCTGGAAAAATTTTTCCAGAGATTTTCCAGATATTTTCTAGGCATATTTTGGATCTGGAAAATGTCTGGAAAAAGTCTGGAAAATCTCTGGAAAAAGTCTGGAAACGTCATTTTCCAGATTTTTTCCAGACATTTTCCAGATTTTTCTAGAATTTTTCCAGACTTTTTCTGGGTTTTTTCCAGATATTTTCCAGACTTTTTCCAGGTTTTTTCCAGACATTTTCCAGACTTTTTCCAGCCATTGTCCAGACTTTCCAGTCATTTTCCAGGTTTTTTCCAGACATTTTCCACACTTTTTCCAGCCATTTTCCAGACTTTCCAGCCATTTTTCAGTTTTTTCCAGACATTTTCCACACTTTTTCCAGCTATTTTCCAGACTTTTTCCAGACATTTTTCAGATATTTTACAAATCTAGACAATTTTTCAAAATATCTGAAAACACGTTTTTGGATGATATATTATCCAAGGTTACTCTAAGCATGTAGCCATGGGCATAGGTCATAGTTTCCCTGGAACTTAGGGTCTCGGTGGGGGGGTAAATCTTGGAATTTTGGTGGTCGACCCCCGAAATGTGATGGGGGTTCCTCCCCCAACCCTCCCCCAGAATTTGGACCTCAGAAATTTCGAAAAATGGCCAAAAAATGCAAAATTTTGTTTTTAACCCTTTTCTTTAAATTACATTTAGCCCTTTTCTCATCAAAATAAGGCTTGCTTTTAACGTTTTAGGCGTTTTTGCACCGTTTTAAAGCGATTTCAGGTCAAAATTTTGGAAAATTTTTTCAAAAAATGACCATTTTTCGGCCAGATTTAGCTAACAGGTCGAAATTTTGGCACTTATGGGGGATTTTTCGCGTCCTTGGTCCCCCTTAAAAATCTTTTGTCTAAGATTTGGCTGAGAAGTTGCCCCTAGGGTAAAACGGCACTCATAGGTGTATATACCACCTGTTTGGGTTGGGGGGAGTAGAAGGTCCAAATTTCGCTCGGGGGACCCCACCCCACCAAGATCCGACATTTGGGGGAGGGGGGGGACCCCCCCTAAACTGTACCCAAGATTTTTAAATAACCATCTTTAACTGTTTATAATCTAATATAATCTAATATATATATAATAGTTTTATAATGGAAAAATCCACACACGAAGCCCATTTCTGGAAAACATTAAAAAACAAAATTTTTTCTAATTATTGTCTTCTGCTGTTACGGAATTTTTCGAATTGTTTTCTAAATATTTTGTAATTGTTTTGTCATGTAGAAAACAATTAGGAAACAATTAGAAATTTTCTAATTATGTTCTAGAAATGGGCTTCGTGTGCCCCCACTGGGTAGTCGTGCTGTCGGCGCGAAAATTGGCAAAAAATTGGGTACTTTTGCGTAAATGTTGCAAAATATTTACAACTAAGTCTGCTATCATCCTGCTGTGACTGTTAGTATACGTATATATATATATGTATATGTTTTAGCATAAGTTGGTCAGCGGTTGGCAGTTATTTTGTCCCGGTTGCAGATTAAATTCCTGGTTCAGCTAAATCGTCGAGGTAATTAATTTCGACGGCTGTTCCAGAACTTGAACTCTGTAGCATAATGCACACGGTTCGCTATACTACATATCATACGTTATATATATGCTACCGATGTATTGACTGTGAAACCGAAGTTGACAATCCACAATCATCACTGTTGGGTATGTGCTTTTTACATGTACATGTACGTAAACCTTTTCTACAATATACAGTTTGTTTTAGTATTCACTCAGTATATACAGCTTGAAACTGAGATCTGTCCGTAGCCATTCAGCAGCGGGTCCGTCCAACGGTCCGTGGCCCTCCCTTCGGCATTTGAATCCCTCCAGTTGGCATATGAGCCACTCCCTTTGACGTTTAGGGTCCATTTCCGATAAAAAATTGTTACGATATCTGCAAAATTCCGAAAAAATGGACCAGCTTCGTCGTACAACCGATATTTGCGTCGCGTTAGCAGCCCAGATAGAAACTGGGGTGTTCTTCAGTAACCTGGCTCTATTTTGGCTAAACTTTATGAGGAGGCTCACCCAAAATGGGGAGGGGCTTATTTTTGGAAAACGTTTTCGAAGTATTACGTTGGAATTTTTCCAAACCCCCCCCCAACGATTTTGGGGGCATCCGGCCTCCCCAAGTGGGGTCTGAGGGGGGGGGGGGTAGTTACGCGGAAGGCGAGAAAATTTTGGAATTGGGTATTTCAATGGTAAATTCTGCAAAATTTTTCAAAAAAATCCAAATTTTTGGCTTAAGTCTTTATAATAAATTTATTTATTTATTTATTAATTTAATTTATTTATTATTTAACACCCCCCACCCTACCTTTTTTCAAACCCCCACCCCCATTTTTTTCGCCAACCACACCTATGGCCGCCACTGTTGGGGGTTCGTGGGGGGGGGTCTAAAAAGGCTAAAAGGTCTAAAAAGGCCCCCCCAAATTCTGGGGGAGGGGGCCCCTTCCCGAAATCTCCGTTACACCTTTGACAAAACGCCTAAAACATTAAAAACAGGCCTTATATTTAGAAGAAAAGAATTTTTCTAACCCCACCACCCAAATCTACTTTTTTCGACCCCCCCTCCTCCTCCCCCTCCCTTTTTTGCTAGACCCCCTGCCTAATTTTTCAAACCCCCACCCCACTTTTTTCGCCAGCCACACCTAGGACCTCTCCCGTGGAAAACACCCTGAGTATATAGCATAGGTGTAAGGTGGGGGGTTGGGGGGGACGCCCCCCAATTTGTGGCCCCGGGCGCGAGCCAAATTTGGCATTTTTAGGATAAATTTTCAAAACTGTCCAAATTGTTGGCTTACACTGTTTATTATTATGAGAAATACACGATTTTAGACCCAAAAATTCTTTTGTCTAAAAATGCATCATTTTTAACAAAGTTTTCTCACAGTTTAACCGACAAGGGCTGTAAGACTGTGTAAAAACGCCTAAAATATGAAGAACCAGCCGTATGGTCTCTAAGACACAATCATAGGTGTATATCATTGGGGGAGGTTTAGAGAGTACCCCCCCCCCAAAATTAAAAACCCCCCCCTAACAACCCAACAATTTGAGGAAACCCCTCCTACTTATCTACGTATTTTTTGTTTTAGCTTTCAACTGGAAGTACGTTACAACGTACGAACGCACGTTATATATATATATATATACGTAGTTGCTAATTATTATTTACTGATTGAAGACTTGAGCAGAGGTCATTTATTTACTGCAGAGATCGTGGAATTGTTGAGATCATGCATCGAAATATTTGGACCACTTGCTCTGCTATGTTTATATTCACACACATTTTGTGCGTTATTTTTTATTATCAATATTTCTTCATTTCCATTATATATTGGATTGATCCTGCTATGATTTAATCTGATTATAAGCTAATTTTCTCTCCTCATTTGGAACTTTGGGTATGTATGGTTGATAATGTGTACATATGTGTGGTTGCTAATATGTGTGTATATTATACGTATACACGTATATAATAAGTGTATAATACGTAAGTGCTTTGACAGGGTATTTTTGTTTTTTCCGGTTGGGAATGCAAAAATGAGCCAACAAGTGGTATTTTTAGCGTGTTTTGCTGTACAAACGCAAAAGATTTCAAAAATCCCAGGATTTAAGCTAAAAGTAGCCATTTTTACCTATAAATTTGCGAAGAACCCGGGGTTTCGAATTCGAATTCGATTTTTGAAAATTTGCGTTTTTTGGGCAAAAATTTGTGCCCCCAAAAAAATCCCGGGGGGCGATTTTGGGTGGGGTTACTCCCCTGTAAAAGATATATATACCGTACTACCTGGTATATACATCTGTTCTGTATGACCAGGTTACATTTACATTTAGAAATTAACTAAAAAATCAAAATAGTTCAAATCAAAAAACGACAAAATGTATGTAGATACTCAACTTACCCAACGAAATCATTGCTACATATTGGAGGATACTGATAATTGGAGAAGGACAATCCGGTTGTATGCATATACATCATGTCCGTACGTATGTGAATAACTTGCTCATGCAACAGGAATTCTCTAAGCTGCAACTTTTAATGCTGGGTGCAAGTATGCACCTTTGCAGGCTTAGAAAACAACAATGCATGGAGAATGTTCCATCTCACAAACGAAATATATATATGCCAGAGCCTGTATACAACCTGAAACGCACAGAAAAGATACATATACAGTATAGTAAAGGTTCGAAAAAAATACGATTTGGCAACTTTTTGGATAACTTTTTATAGGATTGCCGTAGAGTAGAGATCCCGCATATGGCCCAGCATGTGTGGGGTGGGGTCTAGTTTCTTCCCATGCCCAAAGTTCCCGGGCAACGGCTGTGCTTTCAGAAAAATTTTGAAAATTGACTATTTTTTCGGACCCAAATCGAAAAAATACGCGGGGTCGAAAAAATACAGGGCCAAAAATTCGCCCTTTCATTATCTAGTGCCAAAATGACTCTACAAATCGTATATATATATATATATATATATATATATATATATATATATATACAGATGCTGCTCATGCATTTGCCGTTGACTATTGACCACCCATCTTTCCAGTCTATGGTGGTTAATTTTGAAAAATTTAGGTAGGGGTTTGAAAATTTTTAAGCGGGAGGGGTCTGAAAAAATCGATTTGGGGGGAGGGGTAGGAAAAAATTGGGGGTGGCGAGGCGACCACTCCATTCATAGGTGTACCTGGGGAGGGTGGGGGGAACCCCTCCCCCCAAATGGAAAAGTGCCGACCCCACCCTCGAAATTTCGGAGGCAGACCCCACCCCCAAATGGCCAAACAAGAGACCCCACCCACCCAAATTTGCCAGACCCCACCCTCAAAATTTTGAAAATTTTGCCTCAAAATTAGCAAAAATCAAGTTTTTTCTAATAAATGAGCAAAAATGAAGAAATATTGTTGATTTTTAGTTGAAAATAACGCTTTTTTTGCAAATTTGTGGATTTTTTCTAAATTTTACACCAAAAAATTTTACCCCCCAAATTCGAGTTTTCCGGACCCCACCCCACCTGAAAACGGCTGACCCCACCCACCTTAATTTCGGCTACCCCTCCCCCGTTTTCTCTAGGTACACCTATGACTCCATTTGGGGGAAGGGGTGCCCACCCCACCCCAAACACACCTATGCTCCCTTCTAACACATTCACAACGAAATCTTGGTTAGCTATCTCCAGGCTTATGAGAAGTTAGCAGCCAAAATGCTTGTTTGCGTACCCCAAAAAATCTTGAGGTACACGAAAAACGAAGTGCGTGTACCGAAAGTACGCAGCAGCGTACCCTGGTACACGACATTTTCAACTCGTGTACCTGTTGGTCGGCTGTTAACTTCTCACGCGTCAGATTTTTGGACTATCCCTCCCCCACTTTTGGTTACCCCTCCCCCAGATTTTTGGACTATCCCTCCTCCCACTTTTGGTTACCCCACCCCGAACCCCCCCCCCACCACGTTTTGGGGCCAAAAAGTTAGCTAAATTTTGCTAAAAATGGTCAGTTTTTGCAAAATTTTCCTCAAATTTTGGCTTAGAATTGCTTTAAAACCGTGTGAAAACGCCTAAAACGATAAAAACAAGTCTTGTTTTGACGAAAAAAGCGTTAAAATACAGAAAAGTTTGCGTTTTTAGGCCAGTTTTTGAATTTTCTGAGGTCCGAATTTTGGGGGGGGTTCGGGGGGGTACCCATATCACATTACCGGGCTCGACCATCAAATTTCCAAAGTTCACCCCCCCCCCCCGCAACCATAGGTGTAACGGGGATTTGGGTTGGGGGGCCCCCTCCCCCGGAATTTTGGGGGGGGCCCTTTTTAGACCCCCCCCAAAACCCCCACACGACCCCCCCAAACCTCCCCCAAAAAAGTTTTTCTATTTTCATACCAAAAATCGCATTTTCAGCCATTGCTAATGCCGAAAAACATGAAATCATTAAGTAATTTTAGCATTAGACAGTGTTTTTAAACTCGAAACTTGATTGCCAACATGTTTCTGAGTCCAGAATAAGGTTAATATTGAGTCTAGAAGTCCATAAAATCGTTATAAAAGTGTAGCGGGCGCGACTACCCCCCCCCCCCCCCAGTTGGGGGGGGGGGTGGGGGGGTTTGCAAAAAATGCATGGGGGGTTACCCCCCCCCCCCCCCATTACACCTATGCGCGCAACCAAAATTTTCGGTGAAACTACTGCTGCTAAATTTAGCTTGCGCAGAAAATAAGCTAATCGTTAGCTACTAAAACCTGCCGTTGACTGGTTGTTAGAAAGTATTGTTAATTTAAAGTCGTAAAAATTGTTTAAAATAGCTTTTTCCTTGCAGCACGAACGTCAAGCATAGCAGACAAACTCTATTTTATTTATGTTATCCGTTAGAATCTGAAAATACGCAAGTTTTTAATTTTGCACACACCCCGAATATTTACCTTAAGAATACTATAGCTTTCGTAAGTTTCGAGTTTAGCACTTTTAGCACTAAACAGCACTAACGTAGCACTAAAATGTTAGCTAACTCCCATCACCAGCACGAACGGGCACGAAAAGCGGGGTGCAGGTGGGGTGCTAAATGAACCTAGCTGTGCCCCCTGGCTTTTTCCTGGGCAAAAATTTCCTGTGGGGGGGAAGTCTGCTGGCTTAGTTTTAGGCCAACATTTATGGGGAGGGGCTTTATGGGGGGGGGGGGGCTCTAAGTTGCCCCCCATGGCTCACCAGAAATGGGGGGGCATAGTTCTGGAAAAATTTTGCTAATTTTTTACGTTTTTTGTGCAAAAAATGCCAAAACTAGCTAAAAAATGACTGATTTTAGGTGTTTTTTACGTTACAATTTCGCTAAAACTCCGGCGAAGCCGGAAAAGTTTTCGAAAATTTAGGGTAAAAATGGTAAAATTTGGCAATTTTTGGGTTACGGGGCGGGTTGGGGGATGGGGGGGGGAAGAAAATTTTTTCAAAAAATGCTTAAAAAATAGGTATTTTTTTGCTGCTGAGCTAAAATATAACTAATATTTTTAACCTCAATTAAGCTTAAAATAGCTAAAAAATGAGGAAAATCGGCGATGCCGGAAAAATTTTTCAAATTTTTCTCGGGCACTTTAAAGTTATGGGGGGGGGACCTCGAATGGGGGGCGGCCCCCCCCCAGTAAAAATAAACCAGCAGTCTGGGGGGCGGTCCCCCCCAGGTCTGGGGGAGCACGGATTTCTGGGGGGGAGGAAGAAAATTTTTTCAAAAATGCTTAAAAAATAGGTATTTTTTTGCTGCTGAGCTAAAATATTAACTATATATTTTTAACCTCAATTAAGCTTAAAATAGCTAAAAAATGCTTTAAAATGGGTAAAAATCCGGCGATGCCGGAAAAATTTTTCAAAATTTACCCTCAAAACCCTATTTTTCCGGGCACTTTAAAGTTCTGGGGGGGAAGGCCCGAATCCTAGGGGGGCGGTTCTGGGGTGAACGACCCAAGTCTGGGGGGGGGGGAAACGAAATTCTGGGGGGGCCCCCACGCCCCCCCTGTAGGAAAAAGCCAGTGCCCCCCTGATCGTAGGTCTAGCTCATATGTATATACAGGTAGCTCACGCATTGATTGGGTTTTGTCGCATATTCGAGTGGGTATCTTCCTTCCTGACTATTATGAAACAACTATATATACGTACCTAGTCCTACTATCCCATTATAGACTGAACTTCGACATTTGGTGGTTGTCATGTCGTTAAGAGTTCTTGTTGGTTGCAAGCGAGTAATTGATTATGCCGTGAAGGTATATATATTATATATATATATATATATATATATATATATATATATATATATATATATATATATATATATACGACGTATAATATGTAGATTTTCTGTGGATTTGTATATAATATAGAATTATAGAGTTTGTGCTTTCAAATGTTTATTTTGTTGATATTGACTGTAAATGTATATAGGTATACATATTGTTGGCTGCTTAGATAAAGGGTGTAAAGGGGCTGCGTAGGCGTTAGATATTTGTTCGAGCACCGTGCCAGCTCTCGAGGAACAAGCTAGTGACACACGGTTTGTCACATACGTAACAAACTTTGGAGGGTTATTGTACGTATATATTGTGTCAAAATCGGTACGAGTATCGATATCTGGCCGGGAACATTATGGCGGCCAGCCCAGGTTTGGTCCGGCAAAATCCACAGATAAACATAACAAATCCACAGAAAATAGTCAAAAATGTGCTGCTTTGGACCATGTAGTGGGACTGTGGTAATCGGGGTCGCTGACCATGATGAGCATATGTAGTTTGCTTCTTGGAGAGCGCCTTCAGCGGTGGCGTGGCAGAACCCCCCCCCCCTTCTTCTGATCCCAAAAGAGATAGCGGGATAACAAGCGGCTCTCAATTCTCTGGCCCCCGAGGCCCACTTACTGCTATACCGGATGCCCCCATACAGGTTCAACGTTTGCTCCCACCAAGTTTGCGCACCCAGTAGGATTTTGGGTGCAGGTCCCAGTAAGCCGGCTAACTGGGCGTGGGCCTGCTAATTTTACTACTTGTGGTCATAGCAGCCGGCGACATGGAGAGGAATCCCGGCCCTAATACCCCGTGGCTGTGTCGCGTCTGCTCCAAGAACGCCCCCAGTACCTGTGTTAGGTGCACCTCCCCTCCTGTCAGGGGTGGGTGCACTTTAGACCTTACTCCAGCCTCAGAACCTACGGAAAATACTACCAGTATTCCTGGGAATGTGCGCACTCTTCCCCGCCCCGCCCAACCTGCCAATCCCTCTACCGGCCCACCCAGACCGAATAGAACTTGTGCTAACCCCTACAGCTGCACGGGGACAGCACACAACCCCTGCTCCTGCCCCTGGCTCTGCGGCTGGGCCGCTCGGGCCGTGCAGAACCGCCCTCTTACCGAACCCTCCTATAACCGCCCCTGTGACAACCCGGCCTGGCGGAAGGTTCCGAAACATCAAGGTCTGGCAATGGAATGGTTAAGAGGGTTAAAAACCAAAGGCCTGGCTGAAACATCAACTGAAGGAAGCTGAAGCCGACGTGGTCCTATTGCAGGAAACGCACCTAGAGTAGTGGGAGTACGTAACTACCCATACCAGGTTACAGCGCAGCCACGACGTCAGGCCAGAGGCTGGACCGCTGGAACCTATCAACTTGATAGTATCAAGGGCGGTGAATGGGTATTCTCATGGAGAATACAAATATACAACCCTTTTCCAGTATCAACATCAATAGACGAATCACTACGGTATATACTAATCACGCCACCTTCCTGGCCGTGACTGCCAGGTCTTCATCGTCTATGTTCCTCCCATCCAGAGGGAAAGGGAAAAATAAGGCAGCAGCTCTTCGTCCTAGAAGCACTGCCATCTGGGCTTAACGCGTAATCGGAGGAGATTTTAACGCACATTTCGAAACCGATGGAAATGACATCTGGTCAAACGGCCTAAAACAACGTTGTTCTTCGGTTTGGTTGGGTTATATATTAACAGCACGCAGACGGCGCAGAATTTCTAAGACTGATAGTATTATTAATCACATGGTATTTTTACAGGGGGGGGGGCGGGGGCCCCCGAAATTGACCTTCCCCCCGAAAATGCCTTCCCCCCGAAATCCCCCCCGGATTTTGGGCTTCCCCCTTAATGAGGTCTACATTTTTTCGAAAATGGTCAAATTTTCAAAAATTTTCCGGCTTTGCCGGAGATTTTTTTCGTAAAAAAGCTATTTTTAGCTTAAATCCTGGCGTTTATGAGAACGTTTTGTGTTTCACTATGAAAAATACGCCAAAAAATGCTAATTTTTGCAAAAAATCTCCGCCCCCCGGAAATTCCCCCCCCCCGGGGCCCTCGGGAAGGCCCCCCGGGAAAAATCCCTAAAAATACCCTGAATCATAATATACGGTAAATTCCACGGAAAGAGTGACCGTTGGCAAAATTGCCGAATTGGCGAAATTTCACAAAAAATGGCGATTTTAGCAAATTTAGCTACATTGATTTGTAGACCTTAAGCTTGAGCATACTTTGAAACTAAATTTAAACAAGCTCATGAACCAACTCGTTCGCAAAAATTGCCTTTGAAAATTGAAGAAATTCCAAAATTGTTTAAAAGTTCAAAAATGTTGACGAAAAATCCTGCGAGAGTTTATTTCGCGAACGAGTTGGTTAATGAGCTTAGTTGCAAAATATGCTCAAGGTTGAGGTCCACAAATGTAACTAAATTTGCTGAAATTGCCATTTTTTCTTGAAATTTCGCCAACTTGTCAATTTCGCCAGCTCTTTCCGTGAAATGTACCGTATATTATGCAAAAAAACGCTCCAACATCGCTTTATTTCATGAACCTACAATTTTTGGGAAAATAACCTAACTAACTAATTAACCTACTCAAAAAGGGGTTCCAATTGCTCAGCCATCAAACTCTTTAGGTATATATTAAGCCTGTGTTGGTATATTATTCTTCAAAAAGCGAAACGCTAACGTACATTATACATTTTTGTTTTCATGAAAGTTTACCGTTTGTTACATACGTATTTGTCGTACGGAAGTAATTTTGTTATATTTTAGGTTAGGGTTAAACCAGATAAAACGGGAGTTGTAACCGAGGGTGTCAAACATTCCATGAATCCTTTTGATGAGATTGCCATGGAGGAAGCTGTTCGAATGAAGGAGAAAAATTTAGCACAAGAAATAGTGGCAGTATCTTGTGGTCCTCCGCAGTCACAGGTATATATTTGGATAGTTATTATGTTTTGCTTCCTATGCAGTCATGGTCAAAGATTTTACATTTTATCCAAGATTTGGAAAAGGTGGGGTCTATTGATGCTTTGAACTGACTGTTTAACAAGCCCGGGAGGTTCTTGGCATTGGGGAAATTTGGTGGTGTCGCTTTCTGGGGTTTTTCTAGGCAAAAATTAGTGGGGGCGGATGTCCAAAAGTGGGGGGATAAAATGGACTAAAAATGCTAAAAATACAGTATTATAGGGCGCGCGAGAGCGACCCCCTATAATTGTGTGAAAGGCGCTGCGCGGCCCTTAGAAACTCGTTCGAGCACCATGCCAGCTTAATACTGAACGAAACTCGGCAAGTTGACTAGCGTTGGAATCTACACGACGAGTACAACAAGTTGCAAGAAGTTTTGGTAAAAATTTCCAACTTTGAAAATTTTCGCTTCCGGACAAGTCAGGTCCGTTTGTTTTTTTCTAAGTCATGCGCTTGGAAAAATGCAATTTTGTTCTGAGGTGTTTGAAAGATGTGGACGTTTTCAGCTGGAAAGGTTTATATTTTCTGAATGCTGATATGGTCTCTTTGTGCCTTGCGCTGTACTTTTTCGCTGCCCTGCCCGGCATGTCATCTGTGCGGCCGGCCAAATGTGGTCTCAGGGAGTTTTTGCCGAAAAACGGCCATTTTGTGTCACGCCTACAGGGCTCTAGAGAGCACTTAGCGACAAGCGGTTGTTGCATGAAGAAGTACCGAGGTGATACTAGTGCATAACGTTGAGCGATTTTTAATGTAGGTTCTGGACCGTTCAGTCGTCCGGCCCAAAATTTGTCTGGCCAAATAGCCATTTTGGAAATAGTTCTAAGTCCCAACTCGACAGGAAATAGTCAAAACAAAAATAGGCCTCAGCACTATGGATGGGAGTGTTATGTGCATGTGCCTGACTATACTGTTTGCTTGATGTATATACACTGTATGTAGTGTGTATGTATGTAGTTTTACATTGTTGTTTTGTTCCAGGAAACCTTAAGGACAGCGTTAGCCATGGGTGCAGATCGCGCAATACATGTTGAGATGAGTCAAAAAGAGTACGAAAAACTGGAACCGATTCATGTGTCTAAATTGTTGGCCAAAATTGCTCAAGAGGAGAAGTCAGATGTTGTCATTGTTGGAAAGCAGGTATATACTATGTTGTCCATTCTGAGAAGCGCTAGGTTTTGCCCAACAAATAATATAATGAGGTTTTTCTATCTTGAAAGTTAAGGAGTGAAAGTGGGGACCTTTCACTTAAGTATCATGTCAGTTTTTTGCCGTTTTGGTTAATTTTCTATTTGTCTGCATTTTAGGCTATCGACGATGATGCAAACCAAACCTGCCAAATGTTGGCGGGTTATCTTGACTGGCCTCAAGTACGCTGTTACAGTTTATTTCACATAATGAATAGATACCTATTATTATACTGTAGCTGTGCGTAGTGAAATTTATATCAACATACTTTTACTGTATGCTCCCAGTATCTACAGTATATTGTAGGAAAATCTCTGTAAGCATCAGAATGAGGAGAGTTGGGTTGAATGTTCCTTTTGAAGCTTCGTATTTTAAGACAAAGCTTTGTCGCAGTTTCCAAAACTTTATTCCTTCTGACGTATATATTTTCTAGAAGTAAGCCGTCCACTCAGAACTGAAAATTCTACGTTGTGTGAACTTACAGGTGCTTAAGCTTAGCAAAGCAGTTGTAAACCTTTAATCTAAGATTGAGTTTTAACGTAGAAGTAACCAGTCGGTTGTTAATTTGCATATATTTTTTGGAAAACTTTTTGCGGTTAACTGACATTGATGCTCACTACAGTGGTCTGCAGATTTTGATAATTGACGTTAATTACATGGCACGCGAGGTAAGATAAGATGTGGCAGTTTAACATGTTTATTTTTCTTGTAAGGATTTTGCTTGAACTGGTCCGAGTTTTGCAGCGTTGGTTGTTAGCCTCTGCTTTTGTTTATTATTTGTTTGTTTGTTTTAGGCCACTTTCTCGTCCAAAATTGAGCTTGATGGAGACAAGCATCTGAAGGTGACTCGAGAAGTTGATGGAGGATTGGAAACGATCAGAGTTCGGCTTCCTGCTGTCTGTTCCGCGGATCTTCGACTCAATGAGCCTCGTTACGCCACTCTGCCGAATATTATGGTGAGATTTTAGAGAACATTTGTTATGGTTTATGAAAAATAAACTCACAAGTTTTCCGGTTCAACTGACGACGTAGCCCTTTCTTGCATCAGGGTTTGTTCTTATTTACTGTTCCCAGCTAAGACTTTGTCCTGCCCAGTTCAGCTATTGAAGCATTCGCTTCCGCTCCGAAGATGTCCGCTTTGCTGCAGTGGGGCGGCTTCCCACCAAATTGACTTCACATTCCCGTAGTTGTTACCCTTATCAGAAGCGAAGAACCTCATCAGTCGGGTTTTTGATTGAACCGCCGGTAACCCGGCATACTGGGCCCTTCTCCTGCTGGCTGCCAGTGATGTCGAGCCTCCCAAACCAGGGCCGCCACCTGCCGCCACTGTCCCCACGTGGCTCTGCTCATCTTGTGGGAAATGGGTGGGCTATCGTGACTTCGGTGAAATGCAGGCTATGGATCCATAGCGGAAGATGCTCCAACCTGTCCACCCGCGAAATATCGGTCCTCTCCTCACTCAATGGGATGTGGACAACTATAACTGCCCGAACTTTACAGCTAATCTGGCGGCTGGACCCCTGCCGCCCTCGCCTACCACCCACCCTGTCCCTACTGCGCCCACTCCCTCTCTCCCTTCCCTCCCCTCTGGCTCTAACTCTGCAGCTGGTACTGCAATACCCCATTCTACCTGGCCCAACTCCAGTGATCAGCAACTCCAGCCCACGGGAAGAGACAAACTGCGAATCCTCCAATGGAACGTGGTCGATCGTTAGGAAGCTGCCCATCCTTCCAGGGCTGCCGCGGTTCCTTTTTTTCCTTTTTTTTCCTTTTTTTTCGAGGTCGTCCTTTTTTTCCTTTTTTCTGCAAAAATTCCTTTTATTTCCTTTTTTTCAAAAATTTTCTGACAATTGACCAAAATGTGCCTAAAATTTAGTCTTACGATATTAATTTCCAAAAATTTTCCGGCTCCGCCGGAATATTGTTTAACTTAATTTTTCAGTTTTATTATAGAATAGCTAAAGCTACATACATTTTTACTTAATATGACTTACGAATTTAGATTTATAGAAATTGTTGGACTTATTTTTTGTTTGCTTAAAGACAAGAGTTAAAATTTAATTTGTATATACTCGATAGAACGTTTATATAATCTTGAAACGTATATATGTTAGTAATGTGTGCATAGACTGCTGCAGAGTTTTTGAGCAAAATGCACTATTTGAGGTATATGCAGAATGCACTAAATACGATGGCAAAATGCATAGACGTCACAGTCAAATTTTCCAAAAAAGTGCCTAGAAGTCAAGATTGCAATTGTTTTGGGGGTTCCGAGGCCTCTCTTTTAGTTCTACCCCACACGGTATTTTTGGAGAGAAAGCAAAAGGCGATCTATTTTTAAAGCATAAAATAACAGATAGGAAAATTTTTGTTCCTGCGGTGCCTCAGTCTCTGTTTAAAATTTAGGTCAAGTGCAGATCACGGTTTTTTGCGTAAAATACTGCGTATTTACGCAATCGAGCTTAAAAATACGCAGTCAAAAACAAAAATACGCACCAAAATACGCAGCCGAAAAATTCGGTAGCAAGAATTTCAAGAGTGCTCTAAATTAATTTCTTGAGACAATTCAACGTAGTTTGGGCTCTGGCTTCTTCTGGGGGGCTCCGCCCCCCAGACCCCCACTTATCTCTTCTCTTCTACATTGATCCTTCCATCTGCAGTTGCTTCTAAGCACACGTATAAATATACGTATATAATACATGCGTTGTCTTTGTTTCTATTTTGATTTGACATAGTATATAAACTAAAATCTTATCTGTTCAAGCCTGTGAGTTTGAGCCCCTAGGCCCTCTCCATGCGTTCAGGGCAGACCTTTAAGTTAGGGTACCCAAAAGTGACCTCAAAAACGTTCATGACCGAAGTTCGAATTTCGGCTGCTATTTACTAAGGGAAAACCCTAGGCAACCCATATTGTGCATGTGACATGTCCTGACTGTGGGCTATCGATACATATATAGAAGTTCCCAGTCGGACCTCTGAGCCGTCCTGGGGTGGGTGATTTTTTTTTGTTAAAATTTTAACAAATAAAAAATCATTTTTATGTTTCGTTACTGAAGCCAGAACAGCAGCTAGAGCAAAACTAACGTCAAAATCGAGCTCAGCGACCCCGAAAACCCTTATATACGTTGTTTTTGAGGTTGCCTGACACTTCTGGGAGTCCAACCTGGTGACCAGCCGGGCCTGGACCGTCCGACGGTAAACGTGATCCCAGAAGTCAGTATTAGCTCATAGATACCTAAAAACTAATGCCAGATTTGAATTCAGCGCCCTCGAAAACCCCCTAGGACATGTTTATAGCCACTTCAAACTGTCCAGTTGGTACCTGAAGGGTTCGGACGGGTCCGGCATGGGTCACGTGACCGTGGGTCATACCCCACCAAAATATGAAGTTCTGAGTTTCTCTGCCAAAATGCCTGGAAATAGGTTATAATCACTCACAAACACGAAAAAACAACGTTTTAGCCTTTAAAACGGCACTTTAGAGCCACCAGACTTCATACTGGACGCTGTCGGGGGCCATCAGTGACCACTAAGACTTCGGCGGGGTCAGTTGCCCTAATTGGAACACTAGGTTGGTGGTTTGGGGTTCTAAATACGTTATTTAGTGCGCTCTATCTAAAACTGATGAGAAAAAGTTGTTAGCTGCTCTCTGGGATCCGATCCGCCACTGAGTTTTTTTTGTTAACGGGTGATTTTTTTTGTTAAACCTTTAACAAAAAAAATCACACATTTTCGTCTACTGCTACTTACTGGTAGGCGGTAGAGCAACGAAACTGGGGTGGTTTTAAAGCTTAGCCCAAGACCTATCCATGGGTCCTCAAAGTAATCGATTTGGTTTAGTTTTGCGAAAGTTCCAGCCAAAAAACCTAATTTTGATTTTTTTGTTAAGCTTGCTATATGTAAATGTTTCAAACCTTTGTTTGGCTGTTCAAAATGGAAAAAATTTAATTTTTTGCTCAGTAACGTTATTAATTTATGTCTGAAAATTCCTTTTATTTCCTATTTTTTGTCGGACAAATTCCTTTTTTTTCCTTTTTTTCGGGTGCAAAATTCCTTTTTTATTTCCTTTTTTCTGAGAAAGGTCGCGCGGCAGCCCTGTCCTTCAGAAAATGGCAAAGGATTTGGAGGGGAACGTTATTCTGCTTCAAGAAACCTGGCTCAGGCCAGGGAAGACCGTCGGCCTGAAACAATTCGACGAAGTTCATGCCTACCGGAGGACCGGCAGGCAACAGGACATACGACTGGGGGCGGAGTTGCTACGCTCATCAGGAAAGGAATTGGATATTCGGTTGATGACAGAAACTATCTAGCTCCGACAGACCTCACCACGGATGCGGTGGCGGTCCATATTCAGTCAGGGTCAGACCCTAACCCCCTATCCAACATCTATGTTCCCACCATTGTCAATGTCGCCCAAGACCAACGCCCTCAGAACTTTCATCCATCCTACATTTGTTCCCAGGGAAGAGCGGTGATTTCCGGAGATTTCAACGCCCATGCAGCCGCCTGGGATCTGCTGCAGCCTCCTAACTCTGTAAGGGAATCTGTGGAGGTCTGGATCCTCTTCGGCCTATCCCTGGTTAACGACGGTACCCCACCGGACTGAACCCGCAAACGGGCGGACAGCCCAGCCCTGATCTTACCATCCTTTACCCTGCCTGGTACGGTCGCTTTTCCTGGCAAGTATCCAGATACACCAATTTCTGACCACGACCCAATACTATGTGGCCTTACCCTATCTTGCTCGTTCGGCAAACCTCCATCAAGCGATACTTCACGGAAGGGCCGACTGGCCTGGATTCCAGGCACGAATGGGGATGAACTCCTGCAGATCTCTCCTCCGGATCAGCAACTGCCAGTACACCGCCTGAACCGCCTGCTAACCCATGTCATCCTCCAATCAGCTGCCGATAATATTCCACGGAACCAGCGCTGAATTCCCTAATGCTGGTGGTCAGACCAAATCGCCGCCGCCCTCAACGAAGCCAGATCTCTGAAAGGACCTTCCTCAGGTCCAAATCCGAAGAGCCTGGGCTTCGGGGGAGGGACGCCGAACGATCGCTGTCTGTAATGATCAGGGAAACCAAGCGCTCCAGCTGACAGGATTTTGTTACTGCTCTGTCCCCCAGTACCAATCCTGCAATGAAAACACTCAGGGCTATTGAGGGGAAGAATACAAACACGGCATTTGGTCAATCCCTCCTGCTCGGTACCAAACAACTAACTACCTACCGTGACAAGGCTAGAGGATCCGTGAAGGGATATGCCAGTGTGAGCCACTTGAGAACGTTAAAGGAGGGTAGGCCCCTCCTCTGGGGGTCAGGCATGATCTGAAACAGGAATGCCACTGCGGAACGTCTACCGAGCCATCTATATGTGCAGCCCCTTCAGCAAGGGCGAATACTAAGCAGCCATCAATGACCTCCCACTCAAGAAGGCTGCCGGCCTAGATCAGATCTTGAATGAAATGTTGAAGAATCTTAGCGAGAAGGCTCACGAAGCACTACTGAACTCTTCAACCTGGCTGTCAGGCGTGGTCCTGACGGCAAGATTATCCCCGTGGCGAAACGAGGAACGACGACGACGACAATGGGGAAGAAAAAGCTTCCTTTCATTTTTAAAGAAAACTTATTTCGTAAAGCAAATGAGCAAGAGTGAAGCAAAAAACCCTTCCTTCGCAAATTTTTCTTTGCTAAAATTTGAGTTAAATTTCTATAATCAATGTAGCAAAAACAAGGCATTCGCCTCCTCCTTATGGCGTTGGTACGGTTCGACACAATAATAAGAATAATTTGTCATGGCAACTTACACATTTGACTATTTGACTTGCAGTCAAAACGCAACTACTTATACGAAAAGCAATAGCTTTGTTTTCTCTCTGACTGATACCCATAAATACGCGAGACTATCGTTGTGAGCACGCATTCTTGCTGAGCACACTGCACACGTGGTCGAATTGTCCGGTGGCTGCCCGAAAACGACATACTCGGGTCCCGCCCCAACTCCCCCTTCTGAGGTAAACCCAAATTTATGTATTTATTTTATGTTTGTGCTGATATTGCTGTATGTATATTATTTCATGCTGTGTCCTATCCGTGGTGTAGTGATGTTTAGAAAGCCAAGAAGAAGCCCATGGCCAAAAAGAAGGTTTCAGATTATGGTGTTGATGTTAAGAGCCATCTTGAGATCAAATCAGTGGAAGATCCTCCTCAGCGGCAGGCTGGTCAGAAGGTTGAAACTGTTGAGGAACTTGTCTCCAAACTGAAAGAGATTGGAAGACTGTAGTTATAACTGATGGTTTTTGTATTAATTTGTTAGTTGTTTTGCTCGAGTTTCCACCGTCTTATTGTTAAAGACAAAATTGTTCACAATCTGCATTTGTGTGTTTTCTGCGGTCGATGAACATGAGAATTAATTCAAATTTGAAATGAGCATAGCCATACTTGTTTTGCTTTGTGGATTTTGGATATGAAGTACAGTGAATTGCCGCCATGACTTTGCAGGGGATTGCTTATTTATGATGATAATTGATTGTTCGTACTTAAATAATTTGTGTGAAATAATTTGTTAATTATTTAGTGTTTGTTGGTTTTATTGTAGTCTTTAATAGTAAAATTATGTAAGTGCGTCTTATTGTATTCTACAGATGTTTAATAATCTTTGAGTTTTAATGGCAGCAGTGATTTCTAGCAGGGAACATATCCGCTTCGAAAAGAACTAGGACGATTTGGAGGTTTGGAACGTAGAATAAAACTAGACATACCTACCTACTTTTTGACACTATTCCTCGTAATTCTAATTTATTTGATACCTTCCTGCTAAGTTAGGGACTAAAATTTCTACTTCTAAGAATAATTTCATGAAGTTCATGGTCGGCTAAAAGGAAACAGTAATACATAACAGGCACCTGGCACCGGCTAGGGATCCTGGCTAGCGGTTTCAATCGTTGGGTCTAATCAAGAAGGTCCAGTCTAAAAAGTAGACAACTTCAACAGCTTATTTTGCTGTTGGCTAGTGGTGACAAACTAAATTTCGAATGGCAAAATTCTTGTTTTGTTGAGTTTCAGCCAACATTAATCATGTTCAGCTTAAATTTTTAATTTTACCTTGCCATTTTTTCTGTGTAGCTAAGTTAGGGTTGCGCCGGGGCCGTGTAACGGGGCCGGGCCGGCCCGGCCCCGCAAAATTTTTTAACGGCCCGGCCCCGTTGACTTTGGGGCCCGGGCCCGTTACACGGCCCCGGCGGCCCCGTGGGCCCCGACGGCCCCGTAAGCCCCGGCGGCCCCGTGGTCCCCGACGGGTCATCAGGACGTATATAACACTTTATTATATATTTTCTGCTGTGCATATGGCTATTTCTTGGCGTATGTAGTAGTGATATTTCAGGCAGCCTTTTTATTTCAGTTTCAGGAGGTTGCTCGTCGGAATTTCAGATTCAAATTCAGTTTCAGTTTCAAGACTAATTTTATCTGATTTTTCAGTTTCCGTTTCAGGTCTCATTTGATTTGATTTTCAGTTTCAGACGGTTGCTCATAGGAACTTCAAATTCAGATTCAGTTTCAGGTCTCATCCAAATAAATTTCAGTTTCAGTTTCAGTTTTAGGTACTGAAACTGAAATACGTACTGACTGAAAATATTTTCAGTTCCAGTTCCAGGTGCTGAAACATCACTAGTAGCACAGCACACAATTCTCTGTAGCGTGACGTTGTGCCAGCCACAGATGGACGTGGCACGAAATTTTTCGGCCCGCCCCTCCGGCCCCGAACTAAATTTGCTTGTTCTGTCCCGCGGGATCTCGTAGTCCCGCAAATTTGATAAATCCTATCCCGCAAAATCCCGCGTCATTTTGTAATTATCTAAATAATTAAAATTAATAATAATTCAGTAATTCCTGTAAACTTTCGAAATATAAAAAACTTTCTGTATTTATTAATGCTTCACGTTCTCTATATTCTGCTAGATATTTTTAATGTATAATTAGATATTTAAATAAATTACTATTATTGCTAAATAAATTAATTTAAATAAAATATAATAATATATACTATATTCAATTTAGACTTAGAGATATTCCAGTTTTTTTGATCGCACCAGAAGCTTTTTGTTTTCGTTTCAGCAAGGTTTGCTTAGAAAAGTTGATAGGTAGGAAAGTTAAAGTTAGTCTCTGATCTATTTAGAAAACTAATCTCAATTCCGTTTGTTGATATTTCGTTAGTTTCACTAGTCCAATAGGAGTTAATGTCGCAAGATAATGTTGTATTGTAAAGAAATCAAAGCGTTATACTGCAAACTTATTTTGAACTATTGACAAATTAAAATTAGAAAACCAATTTTAGATTATTATTTTGCGAAATAGCGAAATGATTGACTTGTCACTAGTATTTCTTTTGATATCGAACTGAAATTATTTTTCAATACCCAAGTAAAGGTTTCTGATTTCTGAGCAGGCGCTTGTCTTCCCTTCCCTTAGCATACAAAATAACAATGTAGCACAATTACAGTATTTGGTTCAGCAATACAACCTACGTTCTTCCTACTTCATGCCAAATTAATGGAAAAGGCAAACATTTATTGTAATTTCATGATTCGCCAGTCAAACGCTAACTACTTAATTCCCTAATGCACCTATGTGTAGCTCCTAAGCAACACTGGTGCTCAAAACTCCGCAACCGCTTAGATGCTGACAGGCAAAGACTGCGCGTAGGCTGCCAGTTCTGCTGCTTAAATATTGTATAAACCTAATTTACATAATTTGAGCACAAAAACCTTGCCTAAGCTGTGCTGAACTGCTGAAGATAGGACTTCTGAATAGAGAAATGACTCGCAATTCAGAATGAAGCATAAAGACTGCCAGTATGAGGTATATTGCCAATATATACTCTTGCAAAGGGGTAAGCAAAAGGCTGTTAAATGGAGTCTGGGGACGCTGGGGGCGTCGGGGCCGCCGGGGCCGTGTAACAGGGCCGGGGCCGGGGCCATGTAACGGGGCCGGGGCCGTGTAACGGGGCCGGGCCGGCCCGGCCCCGCACTTTGGGAAGGCCCCGGCCCCGTAATTTCGCTAACGGCGCAACCCTAAGCTGAGTCAAATGTATTCAAAAGGATAGAAGGTGTTGACTAAAGACATAAAGACTCGGTAGCATCGTGAAGGTAGGAGTAAGCTATTAGCTTATATATCTACGTATACATTGATTCGGCATGGTGTCAGTATCAAAGTCAAGGTGTCGTTGACCGGACGAACACCAAAGAGTGCCTACTGCCTGTAGAATTTGATGGGATGGCCTTTTCGACGGATTTCGTTGGAGGTTTAAGTAAATGCTCCTCTAGAACGCTGTACAGTACACTGAGTTGAGTTCCACTCAGTTGAACTCGAATTATTTCCCGGAGTGCTGTGGCTTACATATCAGCCAAGACATCATTCCTTCATTAGTCAGTTTTGGCTGGTGTTTTCACTGTTAGCTATCACTTGTTTTTGTTGGAGGCTGCAGTTGAGCTGGCTATATGGTATTTGAGCACCCATATACTGTGATGAATTCCTGAAATATCTCCTGCTTCATTGTATACAGACTCTGCTCATGAAACCAGTATTTTATGTGTATGCTAGCTGGTTTGTTTGCTTCGTACAAGCTGTGTTTCCAGTTTTCTCCATTTTGATTATCTGGATTGCTTCAGATTGAAGGCTTCATACACATAGCTTCGGCGGTCTTTTACCGCCAGTATTGAGCTGTTGCCTGTTATGTTTGAAAGGTGTGCTTTATATGTAATCCACTGCAGTACTACGGTCTTGTCTCTTCCAAGCACTAAGTTTGAGAGCTGGTGTGTTAGTGTAACGGTATGCTCCTGTTAGTGGCAGCTGTGTCATGGTTATCTGTAAGAATCGATGCTTTGTTACATATGATAGCTTGCTGCAAATAATTGTTTTTGAACCGCATTTTATATTTTCAAAACAAGAACCTGCATATCGTAGACAACGAATATTATATATACGTATCGATATATGCAATCTTTTCATCTTTTTCTCTGGTATATGATACAATTTGAAAACTGGAATTTAAAATTTATAATTTCTATCTTGCATTGCAAGTGTAATGGCCATGGAGGTGTAGCCGGTTTGTCAGTTGTCTTTGACAACAATTTTAAAATCTTTCCTTGGGGAACTTTGGAGAACCGGTCCTTCCTGCACTTTCATTGCAGTAGCGTATTATGTAGGTCTAGGCGCTGCACTACACATTTCCCCCAGTGAACATATGCAACAACAACAACAATAAAAGTCGAAGAATAGCTAGAGTGTGATATTGTGTGCACTTATGCATACATAGTTTTCGTGTCGATGCTTTGCGGCAATTTGTGTGTTCCTATCGACGCTTTCTCTGACTACTCACAGTGGAGAGATGTGTCCAAGTTTCAGCTGTACGTGCACTGCAAACACGCTGCACTGCACGCACACTGACTGCAATTTTCCAAATCTTTACGCGTTACTCATTTCTGCCCTGGTGTTGTGTTAAGGCTTGCTATTGTGCGTAGTAACATTTTATCTGCATCTAGCTAGGACTAAAATTGATTTTTGCACCAAAAGTGGAGGTGTTTCTTTGCTCGTTTGAATTTTTTGAAACCTTTTTACCTTTGCTCTCTAATCAACCATCAGGTTTGCTTGCTTGCATATGTAGGCGTAGACTGAGTAGTTAATGAGTAATTTGAGGGCGAGTCTTAGTAAAGACAAAAATCACTACTTTTGCAATTTTTTTATTTAGCAAACATGGCTCATGACATATCGGTGACCCCTCCCTGCTCCATTCATGCATTTCATGCAAGCTTTGTATGTATATATATTTAGTTATTTTAAGACTTCTGTGGTCTATAGATAAAAAGTTAACAAGGTTTGTAATTTTCAGACTCCTTGACGTGTTGGGATTTGCAAATTTAAACTTGTAGTTTTATGAATTTCTAAGCGATGCTTTTAATATATAAAATGGTTTCGTTTAAATTCATCCTCGGGAGTAGCCAAATTTGAGGTCTAGTTTACAGCGTTTAACCATACAAATGTATTGCAAAATTATTAAACAAGTAAGCTTAACCGACTTTTAAACTAAAAATTTAACTTCAGTAAAATTTTTGAAATGACTCCAAGTAAAATAGATTGGCAAATTTAAAAGATTTTTACGAGTACGTACGTACTACCGTTTCAAAAATATATATACGTACGTATATACTCACTATATACTTAAATAGATAAATACAAGCATTCGTAAGCCGGGCTGACTATATACTTTCGTCTTAACGATTTTGTCTCTAATATTTAATGGAAACGAAAATTCGGAGTTTATTTTCGTATCGGTTGGGGTGAGTGCTTGCTAGGCTTCTGTCGCTACAAAGAATTTAACTGCCGGGATGCTGCAACATGATCGACTGAGCTGGAGCAAAGTTTTTCAAATTAAAAATGCTGGTTGCTAATAAATTAGAAATAGAATTTATATATAAGTAAATCAGTATTATTTCAGCAATAATGGTATTGGTTTTATTTCTTTCTAAGACTCCATTTCTGTTGCTTTTAAGCTGATTTTTTCAATATCTTTGATTGCAAATGCTTCCATGTTTGCCGCATGCCCACACAATTCAAAAACTCAATAGATACGTAAATATTTTAGCAAAAACTGGTTTTTCAAGCTAAATCTTTGTTAAATAAAGGTATTTGTAGCATCACATAAAGCGAAATCGTTAAAACTTATTAAGTAAATTCACTACCCGCATTAAACCGTAACCAAATCCATAAAACACCATAAGCATTTGCAAAATCAAAGAAAAAATTTAGAAAATTAGCATGTATTTTGAAGACTAGATCCGGATCCGGCCGGTTCCAAACTGGGCACTGTTTATGCTTATTGCTTACACAGTCACATATTATCTAAATTCTTTTGGCTTTTAAGTTCAAAGTACTCATTTAATGAACGATAAATAACGGACAGGCTTTTCCTAACCTTTGCCTCTGCATATGTTTTATTTATACGTATGCATGTATGCATGAATACATGTTTTCCGTTAATATATCATATTTTAAGAAATTGTTTCAAATTACTTGATATTAATCTGGTGCCAAGAGGTTCCAAGCCCTCCAATATATTGTTGTGACTTCAGGATTACTAGGAAGATTCTTGCTAAAACTGGGACGAGGAGAATAGGAGATTGACTCTAGCTCTAGCTGAATGCTAAGCATATAGTAGTTCTGTCCCGTGTATCTACTAGCTTCACTTACAATCTATATATATATATATACAATTCTTGCCTTTTACCTAAGCTTAAGGATACATATACGTAGCATTGTATATGCACATTCACTATGGTGTCAGCTGCGTATAGGATTAACCTAAACCTCCTCTAGTCTTAACAGATACATGTATATACGTATACGTGCAAGGCATGCTTCTATAGTGAAGTGCTTCATGTCTAAGCTTAGTCCCTTGTAGACAGCCGTGGCATTGGTTGCTGTCCTAGAAAGAAGTAGGCTAGGCTAGGCCAGGCCCAGTGTTTTTTCGATTATCCCAGGCAAGGCTAGGCTAGCATAGTTGGACGGACGGCTTACCATGCTAGCTTCAGTTGTATTTTATAAGCGGGAGACTCCAGGCTTTTTCTCCTCTCTGCTCGGGAGACTGGGTTGGGTGGGGGTAGGTTTTGGAGTTCTTCAGAGAAAATTGATTAATGTGAATGCCTTTGCCTTTGCGGCAAGAAAGGCTGAAAATGACGAATTCTCTCAGCTGCTTTTTTTGAGAAACCTCCTATTGACCTGGGAAGAAGTTCTAGATTTTATATTGCTAAATTTTTGCTAAACTATTCTTTCTTTGTGCATATATACAAAAAACGTATATATATGATACTCTGATTTTTCCTATTGGGTTTGCTGTTTATATATATATAATTCATATTCATCGTATATATACAGCAATGGCAAGAGTTTTTTAGTTGCAGTCTTGTCTTGTTTGTTTAGCCGCCTAAAATAAATTGTCAATTTTCTTGTTAATGGTTGATGGCTTTGGCTTTAGTTATTCAAAATTCTTAAAACGTTTTGATCATCGTAAACTTTGTATTCGTAAATTTTATGACATACTATGCAAGCTGAATCATGGCTTCATTTGGACGTATATTCTTTATTGCACCCTTTTTAGTCATACTGACACTTGTGACTGTCGCAAACAAAGTTTGATATGAATTCGCCTTGCATGGGCGTTTGTACATTATTGGGCGATGATTCTGTTCTCCCTTATAAGCCAGCTTTTTTGTTTTTCTGATTTTCGAGTCTGTGAACATTGTTGTACCTGTACTGAACGTGAACGCTGCAAGTTTTTTAGTTTCTTGCACTTCGCTTCGTCACTGCAGCAAATTTTGTCTTTTTGAAAGCGAGCATCAATTGTTTACCTTAAATGTTTAATTTCGAGACTGCAGAATGTTAGAAAGGCACTCTTGTCTGATACTTATTTACGTATTCTATATATTCTATATATTATGTAGGGGCGCGATAGCGCCCCTACATAATATGGGTATAAAGGCGTCTGCGCGGCCCCCTGGAGACAGTGTTGGCCTGGTGCCAGCTAATTAGAGGCCCGGGAGGGGTGAAAATGTTACCATCGTAAAGTACTCGAGCAGTACTACAAGTATCACCATACTTTTGGTTAAAATTCCGAACTTCGAAATTTTGCACTAGGCGGGAGTTACCGTGCGTTTGTTTTTTTTCTCGGTTAATAACGCTTTTCGGAAGTGCTTATGTCAGCGCAGTGTTGGAACGATATGGGCATTTTGGTCCTATACTACTATGATATGTTGGTAGGCAGGGTCCTCCCATGCAACCTTTTTTTGGTCATTTTGGCACCTGGCCAATTTTGGCTCTGTGCCAAGGCCCCAAAGTCGGACTTTCGCTATTTTGGCACTTCGGTTGTGATCAACTTTTTTTCACAGGTTAGCAGCTAGATCGGTTTGGTTTGTTTTATTTGAATATTTCGGACTATGCGCGGAATGTAACGAGGGGGATTTTTTAATTTCGCTCTGGAGCTTTCAGGATATGGGCCCAAACTTTGCATTTTTTCACCTGTTTTGACGAAAAGTTTCTAAGTCCCACTTTTACTAGAAATTGCCTAAAAGTCACTAAAAATGGCGTTTTTCGGCCTTGGGGTGGTACCCCTATATAGTAAATCGGGGTCGCTGAAAACGATGAGCATACTGCTGAGGTCGGTGGATGTGACCCCTGATCCACAGCGCCCACCCACAGTGGGTCCGGTGTGGGTCAAAAATGAAAGTCTTCAAAAGTGGTCAAGTTTGGTATGAAATGAAAGCCCTTGGCGAGGCGATCAACTTTTGTCATTATGCCACCCACAAAAAGTGCCACCGACCTGTGGTCGGGTGCCCCACCCACTGTGGGTCCGGTGTGGGTCAAAAATGAAAGTCTTCAAAAGTGGTCAAGTTTGGTATCAAATGAAAGCCCTTGGCGAGGCGATCAACTTTTGTCATTATGCCACCCACAAAAAGTGGCCCCACCGACCTGTGGGTGGGTGCCCCACCCACTGTGGGTCCGGTGTGGGTCGAAAATGAAAGTCTTCAAAAGTGGTCAAGTTTGGTATCAAATGAAAGCCCTTGGCGAGGCGATCAACTTTTGTCATTATGCCACCCACAAAAAGTTGCCCCACCGACCTGTGGGTGGGTGCCCCGCCCACTGTGGGTCCGGTGTGGGTCAAAAATGAAAGTCTTCAAAAGTGGTCAAGTTTGGTATCAAATGAAAGCCCTTGGCGAGGCGATCAACTTTTGTCATTATGCCACCCACAAAAAGTGGCCCCACCGACCTGTGGGTGGGCGCCCCACCCACTGTGGGTCCGGTGTGGGTCGAAAATGAAAGTCTTCAAAAGTGGTCAAGTTTGGTATCAAATGAAAGCCCTTGGCGAGGCGATCAACTTTTGTCATTATGCCACCCACAAAAAGTGGTCCCACCGACGTGGGTGGGTGCCCCACCCACTGTGGGTCCGGTGTGGGTCAAAGATGAAAGTCTTCAAAAGTGGTCAAGTTTGGTATCAAATGAAAGCCCTTGGCGAGGCGATCAACTTTTGTCATTATGCCACCCACAAAAAGTGGCCCCACCGACGTGGGTGGGTGCCCCACCCACTGTGTGTCCGGTGTGGGTCAAAGATGAAAGTCTTCAAAAGTGGTCAAGTTTGGTATTAAATGAGAGCCCTTGGCGAGGCGATCAACTTTTGTCATTATGCCACCCACAAAAAGTGGCCCCGCCGACATGTGGGTGGGTGCCCCACCCACAGTGGGTCTGGTGTGAGTCAAAATTAAAGTCTTCAAATGTGGTCATGTTTGGTATCAAATGAAAGCCCATTTGCTCACATTTGACCTGCCTATTGCATTGTTCAAGCTCCTTATCTGCGTTAGCTCACTGCTGGAAAGGGAACCTTTAAAATGACAGAAGGACAAGTAATAAAAATGCTCCTCCGGAGCATGAAAAAGTAATATGGGTAGTGGTGAGGTTGTAAAATCAAGAGAGGACTAGTCTTAAAAATGCTTAATATGGGGCTAGGTTCAAAAAAAGAAGAGGACTAGGTTGTGGGCGAATTAATATGGGCACAGCTTCGCCGAGCAACCCATATTCGCGGGCTTTCACGCTTCGCCATGGCGATTGCCATATACAAAGCAATTAATGTCAGTCAATAATTACAATTCCAGCAGTTATATATACGTAAACTATATAGTATATAATTTGGTTGTGCTGAACTACGACAAGAAACGAGAAAAAAACCAAGGCTATGATTGTAACGCTAACGGTTGAATAGAAATAGAAGATCGTCGGAGAGTGTCCTGATCCTGAAGTTATTGTTGAAATATATACTTTTCTTATATATAAGTGGTTAAAACGCTCAGTAGATAAATATTAAGAGTTTATCGAAAGAAACGTTTGCTTCCACTAAAACTCGTTTATCATAGTCGTATATTATTTACGTACCGTAACTAAATCAGAACACTGGTACGTATAAAAATATATAACTTTTTCAGTCCGCGAATATGGGTTGCTCGGCGAAGCTGTGCCCATATTAATTCGCCCACAACCTAGTCCTCTTCTTTTTTTGAACCTAGCCCCATATTAAGCATTTTTAAGACTAGTCCTCTCTTGATTTTACAACCTCACCACTACCCATATTACTTTTTCATGCTCCGGAGGAGCATTTTTATTACTTGTATATATATAATATCGATTATTATTTATATATACTTATTCGGCGCACTTGTCTTTTCTTTAATTTTTTCACAGTCTTTAGGTCCTACCTTTATGGTTAAGTGTTGGGGTTCAGTTTGGGGTCATTTATTCGACCATCTCCGATTTTTCCGATTTCGCATATTTTATTGTCCTAGTGGGATATTTTAACGAGTTATAAAATTTAAGTCGGATCGCTAACGGTTCTTGAGAAAATTCATCTCAAAGCAGAGGTATGCGTGTGTTCTACATAGGAAATCGAAAAGGTGTCGTTTTTTATTCTGTGCCAAAAAATTCTTTTATGCAAGTTTTTATTTGCTTTCATCGTTAGAACGATGAAAACCAACTAGGAATACGCTATATTTTTCTACTTTTTGCTTTCAATAAATTGAATTGAATTGAATATGTAGTAAAAACATTCGTAAATGCATTTAAAGCGCTAAAAATCAATTTTTAGAAAAACATATTTACTTAGAAAAACACTGAAAAGCACAGGTCCGAATTTGAAACAACCTTGCTGATACGTCTTTGCAATTGGGATCACTTATCCAGGGTATTTTTTACCGGGGGGTGCGGGGCGGAAGCCCCCCCGAAATTGACCTCCCCCTCCGAAAATGCCTTTCCCGAAATCGCCCCCTCCCGGGATTTTTGCTTATTCCTCCGGATTTTTTGGGGGCCCAAATTTTTGCCAAAAATACGTAGGCAAGTTTTCAAAAGTTTTTCCGGAGATTTTTTCGTAAAAATGGCTATTTTTAGCTTAAACTTTGGCATTTTTGAAAACTTTTTGCCTTTCTACGTGACGTGTAAAATACGCCAAAAATACCCATTTTTAGCTAATTTTTGCAACCCCCCACCCCGAAAATTTCTTCCTCCTCTCCGGAAGGCCCTCCCCCAGAAAAAACCCTAAAAATACCCTGCTTATATGTGCAGAAATCCTTCTGACTAATCTCATCAAAATAATGTGATAAAATCCGATAAACTTTACAAGTTCAGTTTGTGTTCAGTTATATACGATTTTGTCAACATTTCCTTCGCAATAACAGAGATGTAATCCATAAGACGAATTTGTGAAACTTTGTTGGATCCCAAAGAACTTTCTTGATACAGAATCTGTCCTCTCAGCCTCGGAGCAGGTTTAATCTCCTGAATTGGGTGACACTTTTGGGGAGAAATCTTTTCACCGGCCCGTTTGGGAGCAAATACCTACAGAAGTTGAAGAAATTGTTGTTTTGCAATAAAACTGCTTCAAATCTGTTACTTAGTTTTTCCATTTTGCAGAGTCTGGAAAGTTTTTAGCAGTTTTATACAGTTTTGCACAGAAACAATCGAAATTCGGATATAAGCCTTTTCTTCATAAATATACGAATGCGATCATGATGTAGAAAGTGATGGTGAATGAGCGAAATTTTTTCGTTTAACTTTTTCTATTTTCTTTTTCTATCATTTTTCTCATTGGAATAACAGCTTCCTAGCAAGGATCGCTAGCAAGAAGTCGCCTGTGGCGTTGCCCCTACTCCTCTCCAGGTGCGTAGCCGGGCGGGGGCAAGGGGATCACGCCCCCCGCGCAAATCCGGGCCAAAGAAAAAATTTAATACCAAGTAGGAATATACGTATGTAACAGGGTGTTTTTTGGGGATTTTGGGGACGACTTTCCGGGGGAGAAATTTTCATGGGGGGGGGGGAGATTTTTTGCAAAAACTGAGCCAAAATTTGGCATTTTTAGCGTATTTTGCATAGAACGCAAAAAGTTCTCGAAAATGCCAGGTAAGCTAATAATAGCTAATTTTACAAAAAACTCTCCGACGAAGTCGGAAAATTTTTGAAAATTTGCCCATTTTGGCAAAAGTGTAGACCTCATTAAGGGGAAGCCCAAAATTCCGGGGGGAGGCGATTTCGGGAGAAGGTCAATTTCAGGCAGCCCCCGCCTCCCCCCCTTGTAAAAATACCCTGGGTAAACATTTCTTAAATATTGTCGCCTGCGGTGCTATATAATTTTTCACGAAAATACCCCAAAAATACCAGTTTCCGCTTGAAGTCGGCCTCCACTGAGTTCAGTTTCAGCTCAAATTTCAGAAAAATTTTGGCTTGCCCCCTCCGAAATTTTGTTGGCTACGCTAGGTAATGCTCCTCTCCGTTTTCTATGTCTACTTTTTGATGAAATATACATACAGTATATATATAAATTGTTTTTGTTTCTGAATTAAGTGTCTGTTATTGGATCTGAAGCAATGGCGTACAAGAAGCAGAACCTCGTAAGTTTTCCTTTATCTGATCGTTAATACGTAAATGTAGTATTCCTTTTGTAATTTTTGTGGCTATCATCAAGATTGCAGTTGGTCTCACTTGTTAGTGTTGCTTATCTTTTTTGCTAATTTTCTTTACTTTGTACTTTGCTGTTTTTTGTTTTAGCCCATGCCGTATTTGAGCAAGCTGCAAGGCAGCATGAGCCCTGGTCAATGCATTTTTGTCAAAGGCACTATTACAGGGTCTACTCGGTAAGTCTTCCCTTTTGTACCATTTCTGTAACGTATGTGCATTAGCGTAATATATAAGCATAATTCGGATGCCATACATTCCTTGAAGCTTACTCCATTCAATTGGTAAGCTTCTTGGGTTGAAGAAACGGGCTGCCAAAGGATTACGTAGAGTATGTACGTATATACGTACATATCGTTTATATATTCCAATTATTTGCTTTGGAGCTATCATTAATCATAATAAAGATGACAATTTTGGTGCTATTATTGGTGGAAACCTAATATTACCATGCTGAGTGTGCATATCGTAATACGTGAACGTACGTACGTAACTTTGAGCTTGAAACTGGATAGATTTTATTATCTTTATTATTCCATAAAAATTAGGTTTTAGTGTTATGGTAATCGAATCCAATGTTATGATAACAGACAACCATAACTTAGTAAGTTATGGTATTACTTGGTTGCTAGCTATTAGTGAGCGAATGAAGAATGTTTCAATTATGCCCGCCCACGAGAATGAATGGTTTGATTTACATGGATTTGAACTATGTATTTAAGTTTTAATTTGCATTTCAGATTTGATGTTACTTTCCATACTGGTCCGAACGTGGCCGGAGCTTCTCGAGATGACATTGCATTCTGCCTGAGCGCTCGAATTGAGGAGGGCAAGTTTGTGCTCAACTCTCTGAAGAATGGAGAATGGGGAAAGGAGGAGCGTCACAAGATCAACCTGAAGCAGAATGAGAACTTTGACATTCGCATTCGTTGTCACGAGGAATTGTTTGAGGTCAGCTCCTTCTCTGAGTTATGACATATTAAAAAGTAAAGTATTAAAGTAGTAAGTATTAAGTAGTAAAGTAACACGTAGTTTTGCTTTTGTGTTTGTTACAATTGCAATCAAAAGGTATTAAATTGTAATCCTGATTATTTTGAAAGAAGGACAGACTGTGTTTGATTTCATTAGGTGGTTTATTGATGGGCTCATTCTATGGCATTTTTCTTGGGGGGTGGGAGAGGGTCTTTTTGGAACGCCGTCGGATGGGGGAGGCCGTGGGATGGGCGAAGTTTTTTTCAAAAATTCTCTAATAATATGCAAAAGCTTGCCTATTTTTATAGTATTTGCTGAAGAAGTTAGTTTTCATTGCAAAATAAGCAGATGTTTAGTGTTAAGAAAGGCAAAAATTGAGTAAAGTAAATGAAAGATTTCGGCAAAGCCGGAAAATTTTTTAAATTTTGGCGCTGCGAGCGAATTTTTCAGGGCAAAATTTGGTACAAACAGGGGCATCCATTTTTTGAGGATGGGCGTCGTGAATTTGGGGGAGGAGGGTACGCATTTGGAGGTTTGGGGGGAGGTCGTTTATAGACCCCCTCATTTCAATTAGTCTTAGAATTTAGTCATGTTATGAGTAGAGTTTTGTGAACTTATATATTAGAGAATTTTGAATGTTTATTACATTACGGAATTTTGAATGCTCAGCTATCTAATAGACATCAAAGGTGTTGTTCCACCGCAAATCTTCATTTTGCAAATATGGATTTTGTTTGTGATTTTTCATTTCTAGATTTGGTCACAAGGAAAGGAGGTGGCTAAGTTTGATTATCGCCTACCTTTGGTGTCTATCAACCACATCTACGTTGTTGGTGAAATTGAGCTGCACCGATGTGCTTGGGAAGGACGATACTATGTATGTCTATAACATACCTACATTTTTGTTGTAATAGTGAAGAATACGCCGTTCACGCCCTACCATTTCTCAGAGTGTTGCACATTTTGTGGGATTGTTTTTATTTCGTCCTTGATTTGAAATCATTCTGGCGGTTAAAATTTGCAAATTTTTCGTTTTTTCATTATAATGAGTACTGGTTTATCTAGTATGGGAATGGAAATCAAAGTGTGATTATGGTTTTATAACCTTGATCTTGTTTTTCTGTTATTTCCATATGCAGCGATTTAAATTGAATAAGTCTTGCGGTTGTGTATTTAAAACATAGTGCATACATACAACGTATGTAGAAGAAACTATTTATATATTTTCATGAATAAATTATGTAATAAAGAAAAAGAACCAGGAAATATTTTTCAAAAAATAAAACTTAAGCGTTTGCTTGCATTGAACAAAACAATTATTTTTAACTCTGTTCTAACTCCTAGGTCGTTTCCGCTTACAATTTAAAGGAATTCAAAATTCAGAGTTTTTTGTTTGTTATCTCTTGCATTGTATTGAAATTCTGGAAAATTATCGGAAAAGTTTTAGGTAGTAGACAGTGACGGGGACGTATCCAGTATTTTGAAAAGGGTGTCTAACCCTAAAAAGGAGGTCTAAAATGGCTTAAAATGCTGAGAATACTGTGAAAATAGCTTGTTTTCTGCGTATATTAGTATCACCAAAAGTATAGTGAGGAATAGTGGGAAGCTTAGTTCTTCTTAATAGTAACATTTTGCGAGATGCTCGGCACATTAAGGCCGAAATCTCGTGATGCGTTTGAACTAAAACGCATATGATTGGCTAATCGCCTACCTTATGCTAAATTTTTCGTGTATAAGAAGGGGACCCCCCCGAACTCTCGGTGGGGTTCTGTTTAGCGTTATGCAAGCAAACTGAAATGCACTTTAAGGTTTACGGTAGTTAAGTAGCATATCAAATGTATTTCTGTTTGCTCGCATATAAACATACGCTTCACAACGCTAAGCTGGACCCCCTTCGAGATTTGGGGGGGGGGTGCTTATGCACGTAGATTTAACATAAGGTAAGCGATTAGGCAATCAGATTTTCTTCAAACGCATATTATAGGGGAGCGCGAGAGCGCTCCCCTATAATATGGGTGTAAAAGGCTCAGTGCGGCCCTTGGAGACCCGTTCGAGCTCCGTCCCAGCTAAATACTCAACGAAACTGGACAATTTTGGTATCGTTGGAATCTACACGACGAGTACTACAAGTCGCAAAAAAGTTTTGGTCAAAATTTCCAACTTTGAAAATTTTCGCTTCCGGGCAAGTTAGGTCCGTTTGTTTTTTTTTTCCGTGTAAGTCACGCTTGGAAAAATGCAATTTTCTGTCGCAGTGTTAGAACGATCTGGGCATTTTCAGCAGGTGAAGTTTGGTTTTTCTGAACGTATATATCCCGAAAGTGAACCTTTTTGATATTTTTTCGCTGCCCGGCCCGGCCGGCCACGTGTACGGCCGGCCAAAAGTGGACTTGGCGCTAAAATGGCCAAAAATGGCCAATTTTTTGTCAAAGCTACAGGACTCAGGGAAGACGCTAGAGAGACGTGGTTTGTTGCATAAGGATCTACGGAAGGGTTTATATGTTCGAACGAGGGCGATTTTTGATATCTGGCCAGGATCGTTCTGACGGCCGGCCCAAAGTTGGTCCGGCCAAATAGCCATTTTCGGAAAATTTCTAAGTCCCAACTCTACAGGAAATAGTCAAAAATAATCCTAAATATGCTGTTTTGGGCCATATAGTGGGACGCATATAAGGGTTATCGGGGTCGCTGAACACGATGAGCATAGTCTCAGCGCTGTGCGATGCTGCTATCGTGCTGTGCTGCTATGCAACAACCATAGCACGCTGTCTGTAGACTTACTGTAAACGGCTGAACATATGAAACTTGGCGAAAATCATGTCTGTAGTAAGGGGGAACTGTAGCTATGTTAGTTGGTGCACTCTCTAGCTTCCACCGTGCTGTATGTGCTGCCACAAACACAGCACCGTCGATAACAAGTTATTCATTCGTCACTGGTATTTGAAATTCGGCATACAGATCGTTTAGGACATGACAAACTATTATAGATACGTTTCGTATACTTATTTTACGATGTTGCTATGTGGTTGAGCTGCAGTGGAGTGCTGCAGAAGTACAGCACGGCCTATAACTAACTACAGAAAACTTGCAATCGTCTGAAATTTTGCACACAAGTGCAGAATAGCACTGCAAATCGTGTTTTATGAGTTTCCTTCACTGACAGTAAAGTTTGCATTTGTTTGCGCTGCAGTAGAGTGCTGCTGAAGTACAGCACGGCCTATAACTAACTACAGAAAATTTGCAATCCTCTGAAATTTTGCACACAAGTGCAGAATAGCACTGCAAATCGTGTTTTATGAGTTTCCTTCACTGACAGTAAAGTTTGCATTTGTTTGCGCTGCAGTAGAGTGCTGCTGAAGTACAGCACGGCCTATAACTAGCTACAGATGAGTTGCAATCGTCGGAAATTTTGCACACAAGTGCGGCAGAGCATTGCAAATTGTGCCGTATGAGTTTCCTTCACCGACAGTAAAGTTTGCATCTGGTTGGGCTGCAGTCGAGTGCTGCTGAAGCACAGCACGGCCTATAACTAGCTACAGGAAAGTTGCAATCGTCCGAAATTTTGTATGCAAGTACGGAAAAGCATTGCAAATCAGTAGAATAAAAATGCAGTAGCTTATCAGTTGCATAGCGCTGCAGTAGAGTGCTTAACTAAAACTATTGCAGCCCATGGATACTGGATGTTGGATTTCTGTCAAAATAGAGAAAAAGGAAGAACTTGGAACTTTTCAAGCTTCTTTGTTCTGTACTTTCGGTTGACTATTAATGATTGGCGGAATTTTTAAAGTTTCTTTCACACAGCTTTAACGTTTTTGCTATTTACTGAGAACCTTAAAAATGAAATAGGACAAGAATAAAAATGCTCCGGTGGAGCATGAAAAATGCAATATGGGTGACATTCGGTTGTAAATGGACAGAGGACTAGGTTTTAAAACGTTAATATGGGAGGGGCAGGTTGTAAATGCCAGGAGGACTAGGTTAAAAGCGCACTAATATGGACCAGCTTCGCTGAACAACCCATATTCGCGGTCACTCATGCTCCACTCCACATGACATACGAGTAAGATCTACATTCTTCAGCTTTCAAAGCAAGCGGGACGATTGTGAAATATTAAAGCTTACGTATTCCAAATAAACAATGCAGTTCTGGTAGAAAGGTGTTCAAGGTGTTTTTTCTGCAGTGTTAGCGCATAATCTTGTATTAAGTTGATGCGAAAAGCAGTTGACATTATGGACGTGTATTATTAAGTTGTATAATAAGGAGCACGACCACAATATATACTTGCAGGCCATGCTGACAAAAGAAAGTACAAACGAAACTAAGAATCAAATAAAAGTCGTACAATTTTCCGAAGAACTGCCAATAGCAACAGCAAGCAGCAGCCGATAGAGACTCTGGACAGTTTTCGCGAATATGGGTTGTTCAGCGAAGCTGGTCCATATTAGTGCGCTTTTAACCTAGTCCTCCTGGCATTTACAACCTGCCCCTCCCATATTAACGTTTTAAAACCTAGTCCTCTGTCCATTTACAACCGAATGTCACCCATATTGCATTTTTCATGCTCCACCGGAGCATTTTTATTCTTGTATAATTATAAACACATGATGAACAATGGCAAGTGGGACCCCCCCCCGAGATTTCGGCCTTAATGTGCCTAGCATCTCTTAGCCCGTTTCTGTTAGGAAGAGCCAGGCTTCCCACTCTTCCTCTATTATATACTCTAGGTATAACTAAGCAAAAAATGCTGAAGAATTAAGTTTTAGTGCCAAAATAAAGGATTTGGACCAAAAATTCTTAAACTTTGGAATTTTCTTGGCACCTCAAGCTCAAGGTGAGTGTGGGAAGCTCAAAAAAGTGGAAACGAGGCCGAGGTACTGGATTGGGGAACTCAAAAATTGGGGGGGGGGCGTCTCCCTCCCTAAAATAAACTCAGCCCACACTCATATGGCTCTGACTCTAGCTATGCTACCTGGATGGCACTCTAATATGCTGGAGAGGACGTCTTGCCCTTTCAGCTCCGAGATATCTGCATACATTAACTGCTCATGGATTAAATTATCCGTTGATGCGGTCGGGCTAGCCGAACATTTTGGCTTTAAACACTCATAAAAACTCCACGCATTTAGGTTTTAAAGAATACTTCATTTAACACAAACATGATTCGTTTTGAATGGTGTAGTTGAATTAGCTCTTGTAAGTTTACTAAAATTTACCTTTTTACATTTACTCCTGTTTATTTTTACTTTTTCTAGCCAGTTCCATTCCAAACTGCTATCCCTCCGGGTGCTTTGACTCCAGGAAAGGGACTGTTTATTGCGGGAGTTGCCGAAAAGAAGGCTGAACGCTTCGAAGTCAGCTTGAAGGCTGCCAATGATTTTGTCCTTCATTTCAATCCACGCTTTAAAGAGAAGGTAATACGCATACAAGTATTCGTTTGTGTTATGTTTGCGTAAACTTGAATTTGGCGTTTTCAAGCGTTCCGAAGTTGAAGCCTATGGGGCTTAAGACAAATCACAATAACCTAGATATCTTTCAGGTGTATTTATCTCCAATGATTTTACTAGAATTTTGTTTTAAAGATTGTTTTAAACTTTAAATATATTTACTTGAGAAGTTGAGACAACCTGCTTTTGTCACTGTTTGGAGGCATGCATACCTGTCCAGGACGAATTATGAAATTCAGGCGATTGTTGGAAGAAATCTACATTTTTACTCAACTATCAAGCTTGAGAATAAATTAAGCAGATTCAGAAAAAGTCTTGAGCTAGCTTCTCATCCTTCCAGTCGGCGTAAAGCATTTAGGGGAATACGCATTAATATAGAGACACAATATTTTATTTTGGAAAACCTTGTTATTAGAGAGCTGAGTAGAAGGCAAGCTAGCCTTATGGAGATTGCTATCATGTAAAGGAACTCTCTTTGTTTTTTTTCCTACTGTGGGTCACCCACCACCGGCAGAATTCTCCCGACCCAGGATTCGGGGTTTAAGCGTTTCTGTGCAGTGGGATTAAGGTACAAAAATAGAATTTTCAGGTGTTATGAACTGTGGTTATCCAACTGAGCCTCGAATTTCTCCGATTAATGTACCTTATCTGTTGCAACAACCTAATGTGAAAATTTCCTGATTTCGTTGATAAAGCCAGAATCTAAATAAAGACGGAAGCTGGAGATTGAGTGTTGCTTTCTTATACATCTCCATTTATGTTTTCAGAAAGTTATTCGAAACACCTGCCGTGGAGGTACCTGGGATGATGTAGAGGAAAGGGATGGAGAATTCCCATTCACTAAGGATAGAGCCTTTGAACTTATTGTAGAATGTGAAAACGATGAATTCAAGGTAAACGTCTTTGACTGATACCCAGATTTGATCTTTTTTGTCAGTCATTCTTGAGCGTAATTTTAGAGCTTAATTTAATCCGTAATGTCCTTACAGTTTGTTCTCCTCTGATGTTTTTGTCTTTGCATTAACTTTTTGAAAATGCCATAGCAGCTACCATTAATGTTATAAGTTACCTTGAAAGATTGGCTTTCGAACGACCACCATTTCTTTTCTTCATAGGATGTAGGGCTGACTGCTTATCGCTACTTGTATTATCCTTCTGCTGTTGTTAACAACTTTTCTATCAGTTGGGATCTGAGCCCGGTTCCCTGTAGGTGGGCCATAATGCACTTCAATAATATATATTCTTTCCCCAGATCTGCAGTATTTACATGGTTTACATTATTTGTTTCACATTTATCTGTTTTCTGTTATTATTGTTTTAGGTGTACGTTGATGGGGAGCAGTTCTGCACTTATCGTCATCGTCTGCCGCCAAATTCCATTGATAATTTGGTGATCGAAGGCGATGTAGACATTCAAGGAATTCATTGGTAGCCAGTCGTCTTGTCTGTTATCTGATTTGCTTGGCACTTGGCTTGGCAGGCAGACACAGGAATGAAAAACTCTGCTAAAAACATAGATACTCTCCTATAATGGATGTGACAATATTTTTAATCATCAGCAGTATACTTGTTTAAGCTTTTGTGTATTTATTGGTGATGGAAATTCCATTTTCTGTTTCGAAATTTGTTGGAGCTGAATCGAGATTATATGACGGCGGTTTTCATTGATTTAGAAAATTATTGTTTCTGTCTTCTATTTTTTGAGGTGTAAAATTGTTTTATTTTATAAATCATGCTATTCAAGTGCAATTTCTGTGCCCCGTGGTCCGTTGTTATTGTTCTCAGATTTGATACCCCATTACCATATGTAACTGTTAGTATCCTTCTAGAAACTTATTTGTACTGATTTATAGGTTATAGGTAATCGGACAGTTTAAATACTATGAATTTTAGGCAGTTTTTTCTGTTTAATGTTTCTGTTAAAAGTTGATTAACCATATCGTGTTATAGTATGGTAACCTGATTATTATTTGGGTAAAACCATATAATTTATTCTTGTTAAACTGTTTGCACTGCCCTATTATTTTTAATAATATCTGCTCCTAGACTGTTTACTTCTAACTAACTCTTCTGCGCTAGTTTATTATTGTGGTGTCCTTAGTCGAAATTAATCGTGATGTACTTACGTAATGTTATTATTAATTATATTCTTTGTATGTCTTACTATTTTTGATGAATGGATTTGTTCTGGTTAACATGTAAACTGTGTGGAATGGAATGTTTACAATGATTTCAGAAAGAATTGCGAGTCTGCTTGTTGCTTTGATGTATAATCTGCATCTTTTTCTTTATTACTATTATTATTTTTTCTTCTTTACTCTTTTATTATATCTACATAGGCATGTTTAATGCATAATTTTTCGTGGATTAGTAGCAGCTGCTGTTTACCATCTAAGTGTTTAAGCGTATCTTATTGTTGGCTTGCGGATTTTCGTGAACAGAAATTTTCGACCTTCGTTTTTCTCAATTTTGGATTTTCCAATCGTCGTTTGCTGTTTTGCATTTTCGCTGTTACAAATTTTTAACCAGTGGATGTGCAAAAGAAAAACGGGCTTAATTAATTTTTATACTATATACTAAATATATAATTTGTTGTTTGTCTTCTGTCTAAATCTGCTTGCTAACCGCTAGTAAAACTTTCTTGGAAATGATGCGAACATGTTCAGTTTTACTTAGGTAGTCTTGACAGTTTGCTAGTGCTCCTTCCTTTGCTGTAAATAAATAAGGAAACTTCAGCTACGTCTGTCATCTTTCAGAGTTTGCTTTACTGGTCCAACAGCGTAATTGCAGACAGTATTAGATTTGTATTTGCCATGCAATTGCAACTTACAATTGAAATCAGTTTCGTTTTTCTTAATTTCGATATTGAGTCAGATCGGAAACTGCTTTGCTTTGCTTTGCTTTGCTTTGCTTTCCAGATACAGGAAGCAAGATGTGTTTTCCACAAAAGAGAATCAGATTCCAAAGTAAGATAACATAGATTAGATTTCATTTTCCCGTTTTTATCGATAACTTCGGCGATATACCTTAAAAGTATACATTTAGATTATTTGTAGAAATTACAATTAGTTGATCAGATTTAAAGAGAATAGAGTAGGTAAGTTTATAAATTGCCGTGCCCAATGAACGTACAAATTACAGTGTTAGGATTGGCCCAAATTTTCTTTAGTTGTTTTGGCTTGGCCTGGCCGGAGATTGACTTTGACCAGCCAATTGGCCTTTTGCCGGTTATCTGGGCTTATTCTACTGGGGGGGGCATAAACACCCTTCCCTCCCCAAAAATCGGTCCCCCCAAAATCGTTCCCCTCAAAAAATTGCCCCCCCCTAAGAAAGTGGGTGCCCCTTTTGGTACCAAATTTTGCCCTGAAAAAATCGCTCAGAAGGTCAAATTTTCAAAAATTTTCCGGCTTCGCTGGAGATTTTTACTCATTTTTTGCCTTTCTTAACACTAAATCTGCTTATTTTAAAAATCTACTTTTAGAGTACATGCCAGAAAAATAGCGCTATTTTTAGAAAAATTTTCGCCCCCCCCCCCCAAAAATTTTCTTGCCCCTCGGACTTTTGGGGCCCCTCAAGAAAAAATGCCTTGAATGAGCACAAGTTGTTGGCCGCCGTCAGCTGTGAGCCATAAAGTCGTCCATCAGCCGTCAGTCATAAGTCGTCAGCCGTCAGCTGGCACACTATAAATCAGTGAGTAAACAGGGAAGTTTATGAGTAATCATGAGTAGCTTACAGTAACGGATGAGTAGGTGTGATTGGATAAGGGCCATTTTACTAGCAACAATGAGTGCGTAACTAATTCAATTCAAAGCAAAGAATAATTGCGAGTACGTAGGAGTAAGGTAATAATAATAATGAGCAAATTTTGTGTGACCTGCTGAGGCATGTAGGTCCTAAACCATGGGCTGTCAGCCGTAAGCCACTATCTGTTAGCTCACAAACATACATTGTAGGTCATTGAGTAAACAGGAGTTAGGAAAGAGTAACTATGAGTTTTTAAGAGTAAGTATGAGTAGACGACGCAGTATCAGCAGCTACTGCAACCAGATAGTTTCGAAAAGTCTGACGCCAAACCTTTCATCGGATAGGTGGTTCGCCGAGAGTTTGAGTACTGATCGAGCATGCTCAGATATGCAAAGTACGTGAAATCTCGTCCTCTGAGCAAAGCTGAGAGATCACTCCGCACCTTTTCGTCGGAGCTGTCCCCGTCGCTCGATTCCAACTCTTTCTGGCAAAATTTGAGAAATGTATAAAAGGGGTAGAAATGTTGAACTTGAAAGATATGCAAAATGTATACGTGTGATGTTTGCAAAGCTTTGTTTACACGCAACTACTATCCTAGTTAGTTACGCATAATGTTATCTGAATCTACAATTGACAGATCACTCTAAACAATGTGAATTTAAATTTTTCCAAGTTTTGAATACTTTACTTGGACCTTCGTCATCGCAGGATTTGCAACATGAAGGGTTCCGCTTCCAATCCAGCATTTTCTATATCCCTTCTCCATTGATCCCTGTTGGTTTCCAAGTCCTGGATCACCTCCTCCCAAGGGTACCTAGCATGCCTAGCAATCTCGATATGTTCTGTTCACCTCACAGGTGGTCTCACTGGCGTATAGTAGAATCGGCAGTACCATTGAGTCCAGGACGCGAAGCTTAGTTCTGATCGATATCGCACGCCGAGACCAAAGGCACTTGTATAGTTGTCTGAACACAGCTCTGGCCTTGCTGATTCTAGCATTGATCTATATGGGGCTTCATTTTTTATATCTGTTTTTTTATTTTTATTGCTTTTTTATCTATATATTTTTTATTTATATATTCAAATCATTTTTAGATATTCGTAATATTCGGTTCGTTTGCTTTTGAATGATACCAATCACGGCATAATTTTCTGAAAAATCTAAGTTATGAATTTGAATGTTTAAGGTGGTGATTCCTTTTGGGCACATATTGTTGGTTGACGGCTCAAACCAAGATGAAATTTGATGAAACCTTCCAAAATAAGTTCATTTCGTGTTCTAATACCCTCCGCGCAATCTCGCTTCAAAATTTCGAGATTTCCGTTCAGGACGGTTTTTGCCAATTATTTACAGTTGAGCAGCAGCTGCATAGTTTTGACTATACTCAGTTGAAAGCTCTCGTTGAGCTCTACATTTTTGCTTTTGGAAGCAACTTTCTAGCTCTTCTCTAGCTTGAGATATAGACGATTTTCTTATTTTGGCGTTCAAAACTTGTCATTTTTGCAGTAATCAAATAATCCAAGATTTCTTGAGCTACGCAAGCCGTAAAATTAAACTAAGGGTGTCGATTTGAAGGTCTCGTCGAGGCCGATCATCCGAGGCATGATAATCTTCCAACTGCTATCCCGTGAGCTGCTATCATAGAAAATGTAGTTTTTGCAAAAACATGACCAAATTTTTTCCAGCGATTGTGGAGCATTTACTATGCAAGCTAGAGGGCTGCCACTAACTAGACATGTTTTACACAAAAATACCCAGGGACCCTTTTTTAGTTGCCCCGATTGCTGCTCTGTAGCTAAAATGGCTGCTTGCTGAAGTTGGGAAAAGTAGGCAAAATCCAGGTTGCGCAAACATTTTAGCTAATTTCTTCATAACGAAGAGTGGTTTCATGATAATTAAAAAAGGGTCCCCAGCTATTTGATAGTGGAATCGAATGATGTAGCCGATGCCTCACGAAAAAATTTACTTTAGTCTGCAAAAAATCTGGAAAATTAAAGTACTTCGAAAATCCAGTGAAATAGTTTCCGAAAACTGAAGTTAGTTTCATTGCATTCATTAGAAAGAGAAAATCTTAAGCTCCATTTTGATATAAAAATGGCGTCTTAACTCCAAGTAATGAATGAGTAATAAGGGTTCAAAGTTGATGTCTCCAAAAGGAATCACCACCTTAAAGTTTTTGAAAATTTTTAGATATTCGTAATCTCCCTGTCATTTGCGTTGGAATGATATCCTGAATGCCGTAATTTTATAAAAAAACTAAATTATTAGTTTGGGTCAGAGATGAAACCGGGTCACTATTTACTGACCCGGTGACCCGGTGACCTGGTCGACTCCTGACCCGGTGACCCGGTGACCCGGTATTTTTTAAAATTCAGGTTCATGCTTGGAAAAATTTAAAATCCTTATATTGGGGTGCTGTGGGTGTTCTTTGATCTTTTTGCACATTTTTGGCGTCTAAAAATTTTAGGCAAAATTTTTGCTTTCCTTAATGAAACTTCTGAAACTAGATATTGTAAGTATTACGCCAGATCAAAGCTGATTCGCACAATTTCGCACTCGCACTTGTGAAGTGAACTACATAACCTATTTAGTCAGTATGAAACAAAATACCCTATCATCATCTAGTTCTAATTACCTGGCTTAACGTAAGCACGTTTGTGTTTTATGGTTACTGTGGTAAAATATTTTATTTAGTTGTATCATGGCCGAGGGTTTCACTCAGCGGAGATTCTTTAGAAATAATCGTTCTTATGTATAATACAATACAGTTAGCATATGTTAAAAATGAAAACAAACCAAAATCCACAAGTCCTTAAGGATAGAAAGTCATACCAGTTAGAAAAGTTAAAATCAAAACACAGAGTCGGTGAGTGAACCTTACATTGTTCAGATTTTCCTACTTACCTGGTTTTGAAATCCACATAGTATGACCCCCTATCAAAAAAACTAGCGTAGCTTTGAGGAAACACCTGCAGTAGATGGAGCACAGAAAATTTTTAGATTTGAAAATAAGGATTTCGGACTATAAGGGCCCATGTCCTATTTTTTATTTGTCTAGTTAAGATTCAAGGAAATCAGATGCAAGCTAGACCCATTCTTGACAGGACATTACAAATATTATGAGGGCGACAAGCATTTTAAAAAACTAGTAAATTAAGTTTGTATAGTTAGTCCTGTTGCTAGTTTTTGAACTATTGGAGTTTTAAGGTGGCAAAAATTGGTAAAATTTTTGAAAAATATGCTTTAACAGCAAAAAATTTCGCCCAATCAAAAATACCGGGTCAAGACCGGGTCAGAGCTCCTGACCCGGTGACCCGGTGACCCGGTCCATATAGTGACCCGAACTGACCCGGTGACCCGGTGACCCGGTGACCCGGTTTCATCTCTGGTTTGGGTCTACCACGTAATCCCTCAACCGCTAACATTACGCAATAGATTACGTATGTAATCTATTGGTAATTATTATGCAACTAATTGCGTAATAATTACGTAAGCGAATACGTGATTCCTCAGCCGCGAACATTTTGCAATATGGGATCTATTGCATATTTAATTATTGTTTAATTATAATTACTTAATAATTAGGTAAGCGGTTACGTAATCCCTCAGCCGCAGCTGCGGCTGCGGGAGGGCCCACAACCGTTATATATTCACTACTACCTAACTTTTAGCTCCAATCCGCGGTAAGTCTTTAATTTTCTTGAAGGCAACAATGATTTGATGAGACCACGTTGGCCAGTAGGCAAATTTAAACACTGGGGCCCTATTTCTTTAAAGATTAAAATGGTCGGATTAAACGGATTAAAAACCAGCAGGATTAAAACTTTTAACCTCTATTTCTTTATTGCAGGATTAAACGGATTAAACAGATTAAAATTAACTTGTTTAATCCTGCTGTTTTAACTCGCAGATTAAACGAGTTAATTTTAATCCGTTTAATCCTGCAATACAGAAATAGAAGTTAAAAGTTTTAATCCTGCAGGATTTTAATCCGCGGGTCAAAAACTAATCCAAACGCTATTTCTTTATTGCTGGGATTAGTTAACTGGAAATAGTTTTTGGAAACTTCGAATTAGTCCTTGCACTACTTAAAGCGCAAAACTTGCCAGTTGACCTGAAATTTGGTGTGGATGTGCTTCCAGTCGCACTAAAGCGAATGGCAACATAATGTCTTTTTATTTCGAAAAATTCAGTTTATTCTAGTTCCTTCGATATGCAAGAATTACAAACAATAACCAAACAATTTGTCACCGATTTCGTGAAAAAACGTTTCTGTATCAAAGTCCGTTTGCTATCCAGCTTTTTTATGAATTTAGTATAAAGAAACGGAGTAAAAATAGCATGAAAGTAAATAATGAACAGCTGAATCAAAAATCGAATGTCAGAGCACCATTATGCTTCCCGACTCCTAAATCAGAACTTTTCAGCAGAATAGAATATAACAAACTTCTTATTTCTTCCAGGCCTTCTTCGCATAAAAATGCCATCTTTTGTTTCCTAGAAAAAATCTCAAAAACTCTAAAAATGATTTCCGAAGCGGAAACTTATCGTATCTCGACACTATTTATTGAATTACCGATTGAACTATTGAATTGAATTCGTAAGGATGCTTCAATTGCTGGTTTTGTAAGAGATTGACTAAAACTAACTACATAATTTTTATACCGTTAAAAAGATCTCGTTCTACGCACCATAATCATATAAAAATTATTACTGTACGATCTTGCTACCCCAAGTTATAGTATTAAATTTGGCAAAAACGCCCGTTTTTGAAAAATGGTCAACGTTGCATGTTTACACTCTGAGAACCCCCCCCCCGAGATTTCGGCCTTGATGATTAGAGCATATTACAAGCTTATTCTATAAGAACTGAGTGTCTTACTCTTCCTATTATAAACTCTTGCAAATACCTAAGTTTACTAAATTTTTATGGTTTCTCTCTGTTTGAGTCCGGACCTGGATCGGACCGCGGCATCCACCGCCTACTCCGCTGGGGCAGTCCGATGTCGAAGGAAAAATCTGAGAATCTGCAATTTATATGTGTTAAATATCAGCAACCCAGAACTGATTTCAACCTTTCACATATGAATAATATCAAATATCATTTCGGTTAGCAAAGTAATCAACACAAAAATGTTGGCCAAGATTAGCAAGTCCGAATACATAATAGTAACAAACAACAGTCTTTTTGGCTTTTTTCGAAATAACCACTGTTGGGCGTTGGCCAATTCATTTCTAGGTGACACGAGTTTGGTGACACAAAAATTTGGTCGTTTGGAAATCTGGAAATTAACTAAAATGTGTGTACAACCTGAAGTTTGCCTGTTTTTCCCAACTTTGTCAAGGAACCACTTTAGCTAGAAAGCAAAAAAATAGGAGCAAATAAAATGGAGTCCCGGGGTATGTGTGTGCAACACATTTGTGTTAAATGGCAACCCTTCCGCTTGCATGGTAAATACTTCAGAATCGCTGAAAATGTTGGTCGCAATTAGGGAAAAACGTTTCTAATCTTACAGCCTATGGATGAGACAGTGACTAAAAATTAGAAACGACTCGGTTAATTTGCCTGTGCGATGACACCTTGCTTCTATTGCCCGGCTTGCGCAACAGAAGAAATATGTATATAATAAAAAAAACTGTTATAAACTTTGCTTTGCTTTGCTAACAGTTTTTAAAACGGTTTGCAATTTTGAGAAAATAACTTTTGTATTTTTTAGCAGAATCTTTTATTTAACTAACATAAACGTTATGTTTTTAAGAATAGATAAGCTCAACACTAACATCAAATGTCCAATGAAAATGCAGCAAGTGTCATTACGGCAGTGACAGCACCGTCTATATAGGCAGTTGCTGATTGTAAATGCAACTCGCTGTTTTAGTGTTTAATCCGTTTAACCTCCGTAGCAGCACGGGGATTAAAAATCAGTTCAAAACAAGCCAGCAGGATTAAACGGATTAAAATTAATCCTTAAAGAAATAGAAATTACGGCGGCCGGATTAAAATTAACTCTCTCATTTTTAATCCTGCGAAGTAATAAAGAAACAGGGTTGGATTAAATATTTTAATCCTGCATGATTAAAGAAACAGGATTAAAGGTCGGATTAAAAGCAGCTCGTTTAACTCGTTTAACTAGCAGGATTAAAATTTAATCCGTTTAATCCTGCTAGCTATTTCTTTAATGTGGATTAATTTTAATCTAATCCGTTTAATCTTTAAAGAAATAGACCCTAAGTTATTTCCACACTTAAAATTTGCATGCATTCATTTGACAAATTGCATTGAAAAATATTGCTAACTACGATAAGTGAAGTACGGAAAATTCATTCTGCGGGGCATGGCTGATCCTTCCCTTCAGTTTTTATCCTCCGGTCCTTAAATTATGCTACCGAGCTTGTGGGTCCAATATGCCATTCATTCCGACTGTCCCTAACTTGGCCCTATTCCGAGGTTCCCCTTCTGACCCCATTGCTAAGACGTGTGCTGGGCTTGGAGGTGGAGACTCCCCATATGGATTCGTCCGCGCCGCCACAGAAGAAAAAGAAGAAGTACGGAAAATTAAAAATTTGGAGATAACTGTCAACATCTTTTGTAGGTAAACTGAAAATCTGTAGTAATGTATTTAATATAATGATTGAGCTTGGCCAACGATCGGCCAATGGCCGGCCAACGGCCAGCCAGTTAGCCGATGACCGTTGGCCGGCCAACAGCCATTGACCGGCCATCGGCCAAATGCCAACCGGCTGGCCTTTGGTCATTGGCCAGATTTTTTTCGGCCAACGGCCAATGGCTTGGCCGGCCATTCGCCAGGCATTTGGAAAGTTTCATCTGTTTTCATAAAGAATTGAAGCCTACAGGTTAAAATTTACACAAAGCGATACCAACTCCTTAAACGTAGGTAGATGTATTGGACAGCTCAAATTTCTTCCTTTGTACCATGCACAAGCGTAGTCTATATGCGGAAATCGATATATCGCTGTGTTACTTGCTGCAAAACGAGTTTTTGAGTTCATGTTTTTGAGTTCCCCAGAAAGCCAGCTCGCTTGTCTAGCTAGGATGGCTTGTTCTACCCTTCTAAAAAGTTTCAACGTATACATTCAGGTTATGTCAAAGAAGAGAAGGAGGTTTTGTAGGGAGAATGCGCTTAAGTATAACATTAAATTTTGAGAATCGATTTTGTGAAAGAAGTCGTAAAATAAAAATTTGTGGGGCAGTTTGAAGATGACAGTGTTGTTTTCACCCTATCCGTAGTCACAGCAAATATTTGTTTTGCTGCCTTTTCCCCCTGTCACTGTTGCTTTCCATTGACAGACCTGTTTTAGAACACAGACACTGTTAAAATTACGTACAGTCATGTTCAGCGATTTTTCAATTTTTATTTGGTCATGCTGACAAGGCTGACAATCAGGCCACTGAGCTCTAGTTAGTCTATTACACAGCTGCTGCATGATGCATCCAATACCTAATAACATAATCATAGTTTCACTTCGAGTCACTTGCTGTGTTACGAATATATACGTATGCTCTGATTAGAAAAATTTATATCACGCCAAACGTCTGTATTGAGACTTGCAAATTATGATTCGACACGATTCTGAGCAAACACCTTATTTTAATTCCGTTTTATTAGTACCACGATGGTCTGTAATTTTGTGGTCCTCACTTTTTCTTTTCTCATCATCCTGCAGCGGTGTTAGGATTTTTTGGAGGCCCTCCTTCCTAAAATGACGTTTTTTGGGATGTCCAAAGTATATATAGGCAATTTTTGACATTTTCACCGTAAATTCTAAGACATAATCCACGATTTAAACATAAAAGTGCCGATTTTTAACTCAAGTCTGCTAATTTGTAATTAAATTTTATCAAGTGACCTAACGGATCAGGATATGGTCTACCCCAGGCCCTTTACCCCAACCCGCACCTGCCTTTTGTGAAGAATATTATGTACACTGAGAGATTTTATGAACACTGTCGTGTGTATATAAATTAATTGAAACTGTTCTGTTGTAGATTTTCTTCAACGGGTTAATTTTATAAGCTTAACGATGAGTCTCAGTGGTCGAAGCTACAGTTGGGTAAGCCGTACGTATATTTTCGGGTAATTCTTGTTTGCTTGTTTTTGTGGACAGACTACAGCAGCTATCAGTAAAATACGTAACGTTATCAAGGAAGCTTTATCATTAAACAGGAACAGTAATTTTACAGCAGCACAATACTGCTACGGTTTGTTATTTGTTTGATCATGTACACGCACGTAAGACGTTTTTAGTTTTCCTTCTGTAGTAATTTATTAATCTTTAACTAATCTGTTTACACACGTAATTCCAGAAATTTCAGAATTTAACAAAATAAGCCCTGCAGCTATACAACGTGTGAGGGATGATATTTCAGCGCAGTTTTAACCGAAAAGTTTCTCCTTGCGAAATAATGTAAACTCTTTTCCCTTTGTTTTAGCCTGTTCCCTACATTCGTTCCTTGGATGGAGAATTCCAGCCTGGGCAATGTATTTTCGTGAAAGGATTTATGCTGGGCGACGTGTACGTTGTTTATTGTTTTTGTTCTGCCAGAAATGTAGAGAATTGATCGGTTCAGTCTTAGTAGAAGGTCCAAAATCACTCATTTTTGAAATCTACGAACGTTTTAGAACTCTGTGTGTGAGCAGAGTTTCGTTCACATCGAGTTTAGTATAATTCTTGCTGTTTGTTTTCTTGATGGTCTTCTTCATCCATTATATGTATACAACCCTTCTGTTGAATTTTTTACTTAATTGAAAATTCTTTGGACATTTTTCCGAAGTCTGGTAGTGCAGGGCTAAGAGCTGTCTTGAATGACGTTGCGAAGTTGTGGATGTAGGCGCTGTGGGCTGGCTGCCAGTTTTCGAGAGCACCGATACTGGTGGATAGGTTACAGCAATGCCTAAAATGATTTGATCCGTTTCCATCAATTTCCTGGCTTTTGGACTTGTAGTCACGAAGATCAATTAATCATGTTGAAATGGGAAAGCCCGCGGAGCTTTTCGCTTTGATAGAATCTAGAATTCTTCCTGCTAACTCAGACAAGCATAGCGCCGTATACCTGCGTTTTGCTACCTACCTTAACTACCTACCAGTTAATCAGTTTAGTTTATTTCGCTTCTTCTCACCTAGCAGGCTCAAATTGCATTTATATACCTGAGATCCGTTCTGTCCGTAATGCTTCAAAAATTAACTGTGATTTTGCCTTTGGAAGAATGAATGGAGTTGCCATTTTTTGGCTCAATCACCTGCCAGACAGTAGAAATCTTTTTTTAATGAGTGTTTATATACAAAATCAAGTTTTGTAATTTTCAAATATACGTATACTACTTAAGTTGCTTGACAAGGTATTTGTTGTAATTTGTTATCTTATTGTTGTGTGTTATTATTTCAGCTTCCACATTAATGTGACCAAAGGCGATAATGTTGAAGGAGACAATTCAGACGACATTGGTCTTCATGTTAGTGTTCGAGCTAATGAGAAGAAGTTTGTCCTGAACACTCTTCAGGGTGGCCAGTGGGGAAAGGAGGAAATTCATAAGCTGAATTTCAAGGAAAATGAGGAATTTGAGATCAGGATTCGTGCTCATGAGGACGATTTTGAGGTGAGCACTGCTGCACAATAGATTGATTGAGTCGTTTTCATTGGATCTCTAAACGTTGTCAAAAGTATCCAAAATTTTTAGTGTCACAGCAGTGGTCAGAAAATGACAATTTCAATTGCTGCATTCAACTAGATGAGCTCGTCCTTTGGGGGGAAACCCCTAACTGATGGAGCCAACGGATGAACACGATGCGGTGAAAGCAGCGTGGTCATTTCTGCTCCGGCAGTACCCTTGATGACGCCTCGGATAATTGCGTGCAGCAATTATTCAGTGCCAGCTGCCTCTGGACCCCAACCCGGTGAGGTAGAAAGTTGGATCTGGCACTACCCCAACAAGTGTGGCAGTAAGCAAAAAAACTAGATGAGCTTCGCTTTTGTAAGAACAATCGCCTGTGCTTATAACGAATAGCCGAGTGACTTCTTATTGGCTACAAGTGAAGGATCATGTCAACTCTAGAGTTAAAATACGGCACGTTAACTTATTTTGACAACCATCCTCCTCTGCGCCGAGGCGTACTTAAAGATCTCCAGAAGCTCTCCTCCCTCCTCACCTTTCGGAATTTTTTTAAATTGTTTGCTATTTTTTTGCGCGATTTCTGCCATTTTTGGAGCTTCGATTAAAAGCAGTTATTCTGTGTCTTTCCCAACTCCCAGTCTGTAGCTACAATTTCAAGTATGGCTGTCACCCACCACTCCTTCCATGTCGGTGCAAACCATATTGAATAGAGCGAACTAAAAAATAATGAAAACGTGCACACCATGTTCGGTCAAACTTCTTGTATTGTTACCTATTTCAAAAGTGATACTTGAACTGGTGACGTATTTTAGATGTATGCTAATGGAAAGGAAATTTGTCGTTTCAAACACCGTATTCCAATGAATCTGTTGACTCATCTCTACATCAACGGTGCTGTTGAACTCTATCATGTTAGCTGGGAAGGCCGCTATTACGTAAGCAGATATATTGAATAATACAGAACTTTGGGGCGACTCCACTTGGGTTTCGGAGTTACGAATGGATGAAAATATCTCTTTGAAAAATATTTAAAGCTAGGTCTGCTTTTAACCGAGAAACGTCTTGATTTACGTACTCGTTTTTATGGTAATGGGAGATTACGTTTCCTGCCACCGAATCATTATGATGGGGAATTCTGAGGGGGGAGGGGGTTAGCCATATCAGGATACTGAGTGAAACACTGCAGTTCTGTATAATATTTTGTATTTTAGTCTATGCCATTTGTTACCAACATTCCAGCTCCAAAAGCGGGTCAGGCCATCTATGTTGCCGGTGTGGTTGACTCAAAGGCCAAACGATTTGATGTGAATCTCAAGGCTGATAATGACTTCGTTTTGCATGTCAATCCAAGGTTTGATGAAAAGGTAAATATCAGTTGGCTTTGATGATCAATCGATTAAAATTAGGGTTTTTAGTTGGCTTTAGCTAAATTTTTTGATAGCTCAATAATTTCAAAATGAACTTATATTGTAAATTCTATGATAATATTTTAGTTATATTATGTGATGCTTTCGTGTAACGATGCTATTAAAATACTATGCGTATAAATGTAAACGGTTTTTCTTTTAGGTAATTGTACGCAATCATTGCCAGAACGGTCAATGGGGGCCAGAGGAACGTGATGGAGAGTTCACTTTGAAACGTGACAGAACCTTCGATATCATTATTGGCTGTACTGATAGTGGCTATGAGGTAGGTATACTGATTATGGCAGGTTATTATTATGATTGTTGTGGCAAAAATGTTAGGTAGTCTGTAAGGGAGCTCTCATCAACAAAGTCGTTGTCCCTGGGGAAGTAGGCAGCAGCAGCCAATCATCTCCTCCCCACATAGGCTTGGAGGGAATTTCTGTAATTTCATTTGACTATTCGCAATTCCATCCCCAAGCTACCACCTGATGTTAATAGTGAGTTGTTCTGATATTAGTTTGAGTTGGTTAGTTTAGGATTAGTTAGGATATTAGGATATTTTATTAACTGATTTGTATACCTACAAGTTCAAGTTCATTGCTAGCTAGATTAATCTTCAGCTAGCGAAACTAAATTGTTCGTGCTGCATACTCCTTTATTTTTGTGGGTTTTCATGTCTTGCTATGCAGCTGTTTCGTTTTTCTGTTTAGATCTTTGTTGATGGCAAGCCCTATGCCACATTCGCCCATCGTATCCCTGCTAATCGTGTGAATAAGCTTAGCATTGAGGGAGACGTTCAGCTTCAGGGCGTGCACTGGTAGAAAAGTCAGCCGAACACAGAATTAGTGGTTCAACTGATGACTGATCGTCGTTTTGAAATCTCAGATTCTTTGAATTGTTTGTCATTGTGTTAGTTAGTATTATTATCCATTGTTATTTCTTTAAATTTATCGTGTTTTGTTAACTGAAAAGTGAATCTGTGATGTTTTTGATGGCTGCTTAATGCTTGCATACTGTTGTAGTTGTCGGATTCATTTTGGTGTTTTGCATTTTGACGAAACTGACTAAAATCGGATTCATAGAATTCTATTTTGTGCAAACCAGCAAAAGATTTTTGTAATTGGTATTTTTGTTTTTCCTTTGATTTTATTTGCTTATGCTTGCTATGCCTTGTACTCAATAAACGGCATGTGCATTTAGGACTGATCGATTATCAAGTTTAGATTCCGATTCTGGGGCAGTGTTGTGCTTTGGCCGGTGCGACCAGTGGCCGGCCAAGCCATTGCCCGTTGGCCGAAAAAATCTCAGCCAGTTGGCTTGGCCGGCCATTGGCCGTTGGCCGATGGCCAACCAATCGCCGTTGGCCGCTGGTTGGCCAATGGCTGACTGCTGGCGAAGCTAAAATTTACTGACTTTGAAGCTAAATTCAACTGTGTTGCAGAATTTAATTTTGCTGCATAATATTATATTAATATTATTACGTATTGCATTATCATCGTTACATTAGATACATTACTGCAGATTTTCAGTTTACCTACATATTATCAAGAGTACATAATAACTAAGAGTGTGACAAGCGTCAAGGTCATAGTTATTAGGCTTGGGACATCATCTGCACGATAACAGCTGACCCCCCCACAAATTAGACCCATCACTTCAAAGAAATTTGCACGCTATGTTTGTGTTCTAAAGCTCAAAAACAGAACTACTACTTCTGTAAATTTATGAATACGGAATCACAGCTTTTGAATTTCCTTAATCTGAAATCCTTCATTCTTACCATCAATCCCATTCTCCTGCACGATTTAGTTCACTATTCATTTACACTTCTGCAATTATTTGTTTTTACCATTCCACCCTTTTTTCGTCTCACTAGTAATTATCGTTTTTATTGTTCGTTCCTTATAAAATCAACCCCACTAATAGAAATCATATCTTTTCCCACGTAATAATTCGAGCTTTTAATTTGATTTTTTAATTATATTTCCCATTTGTCTTATTTGTACTGTAAGTTATTTATATTTTAACTTATTGGTTTTTGTAATTAATACACCTCTAATATTTGTTTTATTTTTATTGTTTCTATTTTAGTTTTTTGGCTTTCCATTCAGTTACAAAAATAATATAAGCTGTGAAATGGCTCAGAATCATAACTCGACGAAGTTTTTCAGGTAAAAATACTAAAAATACAATATGTAAATCATTAATTGCTCAATATGGGATTATCATAAAATACAAAATATCATTATATACACCTATTCACAACTCTTCCTTAACCTACTCAGTTGGTTCAATGTGCGTCTGTTGCGAGTTTTAGCACACAAATATAGCGTGCGAATTTCTTTGAAGTGATGGGTCCAATTTGTGGGGGGGGGGGTCAGCTGTTATCGTGCAGATGATGTCCCAAGCCTAATAACTAAGAGCTTGACGCTTGTCACACTCTTAGTTATTATGTACTCTTGATATTACATAAGATGTTGACACTTAGCTCCAACTTTGCAATACGTCCGTACTCATTTATCGTAGTTACAATTATTTTTCAATAAAATTTGCTAATTGCATGCAAATTTTAATTGTGCTAACAACTTAGTTTTTAAATTTGTCTAGTGGTTAACGTCTCATTTCATTAATTCATTGTAGTCCTCCAGCAAAGTTAAACAGAATTATCTCGGATTGGAGCTAGGGTTTGGAAAAACCATTCTGAATAAAGTTGACCTACCTATTGGTGGTGCCTGATTTACCACCAAAATCATTCTCTCTGCTCTGATTCAGTCTTCGTCGTCTGGAGGTCGAAACAGGCAGAACCGGGGACCACAGTATTTCAATGCATCACCACTAATGATGCAAACAACAGATTTCCACGTCCCCGCTCGAACAAATTATGCAGTTTTTGCAAATTAAGGGGCTGGTTCAAAAATGTTTTGTAATAAAAGCGTATATACGTTCAATATATACGCCATTAAATCGTATTGTCCAAATGTATGTAGCAGACTTTCTGGCTCTAATGCTAAGTCTTCCATTCGTAAGTTGTTTCCGACACGCATGCTTACAAAGAAAACCTGATTTTTATTGCAAGAACTACAAATCTCCTAGCTTGATTGATTTTGGGCAAGAAAATCATTTTACAAAGCGTATTATAAGTTTCCGATTAAGGCGTACCAAAAATTACGTATGCTATGTACGCTTTGATTTTTGAACCAGTCCCTAAGCTCAGTCCGTTGGGCCAACCATGTGCTTAACTAAAGACCCTAAACGTTTATTCGCTCATCATAGTAACTACTCGCGTGTTTGCTCACATTGGTTCATGCTCAGCTCGAAGCTCCCTACAGATTCGCCAAACCATTGCTCCGTGCCGGCCTTGTGTCCTGGCATTTGTACGTGGTCCTTTACGTTGTGGTTCAGTCTTGGCTTGCCGTGAGCTCTGTGTAGGGCTTGGTCAATTTCTTTTTTTTTGTGTTTGTTTATTATGCCTCGCCCGCGCTCCCAGGTCGGCCAGGGGTTCCCATAGCAAAAAAGGTTTGGATCCGGTACGACTCGGTGGGAAAAGATAGCGAACTGGTGGTGTGGCTTGCTTGGGGCGCAGACCATAGGACAAGCTCCAAGTTCTCATCCCCCTCTACCGGCAATATTAGTAAAGGAGCTGTCATTTTCTTGTACGCAGGTGACTTGACTGTGGAGGCAAATGCATACCTCTGATTTTCTGATACTTCTACTAATATTGTTTCGTTATGTCAGCTCGACTGACTCGTCGCCTACTACACCTATCAGAGATGAAACCGGGTCACTATTTACTGACCCGGTGACCCGGTGACCCGGTCGACCCCTGACCCGGTGACCCGGTGACCCGGTGACCCGGTATTTTTGAAAATTCATGGTTAAGCTTGCAAAAAATTAAAAATACTTTATTAGGGTGCGGTGAGTGTTTTTACCATTTTGGACATTTTTGACGACTAAAATATCAAGTTAGGCAAAAGTTTTCCTTTCCTTAAAGTAGTAGCATTGGAAAGTGAATATTGTAAGTAAGCCGGAAAATTTAAAACGATTTGCACGATTTTGCACTAATGATGTCGATGTGAGGTAAACTACATAGCTTTTTGAATCAAACATATTGGAACAAAATACTTTGCCAAAGTCATGACATCATCTAAATTCTAATCAGAGGGTTTAATATTAGCACTTTTCTGTTTTATCATTACATATTTAGTAAAATATTTCATTTAGTTGTATGATTGAAGTTTCACTTAGAGATGAGCATTTCGGCCCGTCGGCCCGGCTGGGCCGGGCCGGGCCGACAAAATTTTATAACTGCGGGCCGGCGCGGGCCGAAACGGGCCGGATCGACTATAGAAAATGTCCTAAAATCGCTAAAATTAGCTAAATATCTACTCATTCTGGCTATTTTCCAACAAAATTTAACATTTTGTAGCATAATTTAGCGTTTCCGTGTTGCATTGGAGCCTTTGAAATAATATTGTTAGTAAAATTTTGGAAATTTTCTTTTGGCGGGCCGGGCCGGGCCAAATCTTGGAGCGGGCCGGGCCGGGCCGGGCCGAAAAATTTTGCCAGCGGGCCGGGCCGGGCCGGGCCGAGCAAGATTTTGGAGCGGGTCGGGCCGGGCCGGGCCGAAAAAATCCGGCCCGTGCTCATCTCTAGCTTCACTCAGCGGGAATTCTTTGGAAATATTTTTTCGTACGGCTAGGATTCAGAGAATATGAAATAAAAGCAATCACAATTGGTTCCTGAAGATATGTTGTAAGCCATAACAATTGCAAAAATGCAAAGTAAAACTCAGAATATGTAAATCTTGTTTTGCTGAGATTTTCCTTCTTAGCGAGATTTGAAACCCACAGTCTGGCCCTTTCCCTCCAAAAATAATAGCAGCAGCGAGAAATCACTTACACTAGATGGAGCATGGAGAATTTTAGATTTTAAAATAAAGATTTCAGACTCTCAGGGCCCATGTAATAGTTTTTATTTTCTAGTTAAGATTCAACGCAATCATTGTAGTTTCAAACCTTGATCTAAACTTGACAGGTCATTACAAATATAATGAGGACACTACTACAGCGACAAGCATTTAAGAAAACTACACGATTAAGTTAAGAATATTTTTATTGCTAGTTTTTGAGTAATTGTTGAAGTTTTCAGTTGGCAAAAATTGGTAAAACTTTGAAAAATATCTTATAACAGCAAAAAAATTCCTCCAGTCAAAAATACCGGGTCAAGACCGGGTCAGAGCTCCTGACCCGGTGACCCGGTGACCCGGTCCATATAGTGACCCGAACTGACCCGGTGACCCGGTGACCCGGTGACCCGGTTTCATCTCTGACACCTATGTACAGGTAAATTTTGCAATAGTATGCATGTCTTTCAGGAAACGCGGTTCCGCAGGATGGGCTAGGCCTTCTCTCTAATTTACCATCGAAATGTCTTATAATCTGATTAGTTTGGAATTAGATTGTCTTTTGCTGTCAAAGTCGGGCGAAGTAGGAATTCTTGCTAAATTATCATTGCAGTAAATCAATAAATTCAATATTCATGTCTAGGTTTGATTCTGAGACGGAATAATCTATGCGTTATTTTAATGCACCTAAACTCCCCTAGCACTCCGTGAATCGGTTTTTCCGCTGACGAACTACAGCCTACGCTGGATTCATCTTCATTACAACGCGAACCTGAAGTCATTTTATTAAGTTTTTTGCTAGCTCTGTATATGCTAATGAAGTAAGCTTTAGTTGTAACTTGTAACCACTTCTGAGCTAATCAAACACGGACTACAGATTCGCGTTCTGCGACCAGAAAACCCAATATGCAACTTTTTAGCCAAATCGGTTCCAAGAGAAAGCGTTTTTGAATGAAAAATTCAAAAGTTTTAAAAGATTTAATTTTTTTAAACAACTGAGACTCAAGTATTCACGCATTTGGACCACCCAATAGCCTCCAACCCAATTATCTTATAATAAATTAGCTTTTAATTAGCTCATAGCTTGTTTTTCCGTTTCGTGCCGCGATGGCCGAGCAGTAAGGTGTTCGACTAAAGATCCTACCAAGAGTGCATAATTGCACTATATATTAGAAGAAGAGTAAGCCACTAGAGGGCTTCTCTTCTTGGCATTGCGTAACGGTGCTCCGACCAGAATACGCGAATGTTCCCCCGTTTGGTGGGGGGTCGACAAGCATACCCCCTCCCCGTTTGGTGTGGGGGTATGCAAAAGGGGTCCCCGTTTGGTGGGGGGGTATGCAAAAGGGGTCCCCGTTTGGGGGGGGGTCGCCAAGTCAGGCTGAAATTGGCTGAATCTGATTGGCTGTTGGCGACCCCCCCCAAAACGGGGACTTCTTTTGCCTACCCCCCCCATCAAACGGGGACCCCTTTCGCATACCCCCCCACCAAACGGGGACCCCTTTTGCATACCCCCCCCCACCAAACGGGGACCCTTTTTCAAATAGAACAAAAACTACCGTAATCCTCTGCTATACCCCCCCACCAAACGGGGAGGGGGTCTCTGCAATCTGATTGGCTGTTGGCTGCGCCCCCACCAAACGGGGACCTCTTTTCTGCTACCCCCCCCCCCACCAAACGGAGGGGGGGGTATGCTTTGTCGAAGAGAGCTACCCCCCACCAAACGGGGGAACATTCGCGTATTGTGGTCGGAGCACCGTTACGCAATGCCAAGAAGAGGAGCCCTCTAGTGGCTTACTCTTCTTCTTATATATAGTGCAATTATGCACTCTTGATCCTACGGTCCTAGGATCGAACCCCCCGCTGCCACAAGGCTTTCGCAAATCCCCTTGAGCAAGGGACTAAGCACACATGGGTTCGCCGTGGGCTCCAGCCAACCCAGCTGTCTATCCTTAACTGGGAGGTAAATGGGTACCACTGCGGTGGGAAGGTAACAGGAGTCTGTGTTCTGGCGTAATGCCTGATGAAGGGCTGGCCCCCCTTCCACAGATGTAGTCAACATTAGAGTTGTCGCTCCTGGCTGCGGGCTGTGAATCCGGAGATAAGCACCGGCACCCTATAACCTTCTGTAGGCTGGAGTTCTCTCCAGGGTCACTTTACCTTTACCTTACCTATAGCTTGTTTTGAAGGAGAAGTTGTGAAAAAAGATCCCTGTTCCTATTTGTTTCCCATTTCAGAGTAAGACTCCTTTTCCGGAATGAATTAGGCTAATTGTCTGTACTGTAGAGATGACGATTTTGGCTCACGGCTCGGCTCGGCTCGGCTCGCCGGCAGCAATTTCTTCCGAGCCGACCCCAACAATAAATTGCAATTCGACCAAATTTCCTGCAATATTTTCGAACTTGTTTAAGTAAAATTGCCAATAATTTCAGCGAAGACTAATAATAATTGCCAATAATTTTCTTTAGTTTTCTCGATACCTTGCATTTTGCAAGCAAATGTTAATCTTAATATTAGGCTGTCCTTGACGCCAACTTGTGCATGGTATTGATATACTTTTAGTAAGAAAAACTTTTGACTTATTTCATTTTTTTGTCTCAGTTTTGGTTTCATAAAAATCTTACCTGTAAATTCCATTATTCCGTGTTTCTGGGTATTTGTAGTATTTTTATTTTATCAGATAGCGAAAAAGTTGTAACTGCTTCTAGTATTCGAGTATATAATATGATCTTGAGAGGTTAAAGATAAATCTTAACTTGTAATCATAACTGGTTACGACTTCGTTAATAAATTTGACCAAGACAACAAGGAACAAAATAAAAAAATTCCATGCAATATGGCGAATTTGAAATTTCAAGCTTGGCGAGCCTAGCCGAGCCGACCCACTTTCAAAATTTTTCCGAGCCAAGCCGAGCCGAGCCGGGTATGACCGCGAGCCGAGCCGAGCCGAGCCGGAAAGTCCGGCTCGTCCTCATCTCTATGTACTGATAAAATGTAATGGAAATGGCATGCATGTGACATGGTATTGTGTTCTTGGTGTTACCTAAAAATGAGATTTTGTTGTAGAAGTCTGACATTAGACTATCAATAATTAGAACGTGAACTATGAGCGTAATAAATAATAATAGGAAAGGAGAAAATATTTCATAGCTTCGTTTTAGTGTCATTCCAGTTTAAAACTTATTTGTTTTTATATTACACTTTTACACCTTTCTTCATCAAGCCCGGTTAGCTCAGTCGGTAGAGCACAGGACTCTTAATCCTGGGGTCGTGGGTTCGAGCCCCACATCGGGCGAAAATCTTTTTATCAATTTTGCAGTTACTTTGAACCTGTTTAGATTAAATTACTGTCTGGATTCCACCGGATCAGATTTTTGGGGTACCCGATTTTTGAGGTTACTTTGTATATGAAAGAATAAGTGGACTTTTCTAGATTTCAGCAGCCTTGAAAAGACGCCTCGCTCGCTATCCAGTTGATTTTAAAGTCTTTCATTCTATTCAGTTGACGTTACACTTTCCAATGAATTAGATAAAAGGCAGAATTCTTTTGTCAAGAAAATGCAGTTTGCCTCACACGCTAGTCGGCGGTCCTCAAACAGTAATAGCATCCGCACGGAGTTAATTCATTGAATTTCACCTAGGGTTGCGCCGGGGCCGTGTAACGGCCCCGTTTCGGCCCGGCCCCGCAAAGTTTTTTAACGGCCCGGCCCCGGCCCGGCCCCGTTGACTTTGGGGCCCGGGACCGTTACACGGCCCCGGCGGCCCCGTAAGCCCCGGAGGCCAAGTCGGGCCGTCAGGACGTATATAACACACTTTATTATATATTTTCTGCTGTGCATATGGCTATTTCTTGGCGTATGTAGTAGTGATATTTCAGGCAGCCTTTTTATTTCAGTTTCAGGCGGTTGCTCGGCGGAATTTCAGATTCAAATTCAGTTTCAGGACTAATTTTATCTGATTTTCAGTTTCCGTTTCAGGCCTCATTTTATTTGATTTTCAGTTTCAGACGGTTGCTCATAGGAACTTCAAAATCCAGATTCAGTTTCAGGTCTCGTCCAAATAAATTTCAGTTTCAGTTTCAGTTTTAGGTGCTGAAACTGAAATACGTACTGACTGAAAATATTTTCAGTTCCAGTTTCAGGTGCTGAAACATCACTAGTATATGTAGCACAGCACACAATTCTCTGTTGTAACGTGACGTTGTGCCAGCCACAGACGCGGACGCGGGACGAAGTGTTTCGGCCCGCCCCTCCGGCCCCGAACTAAATTTGCTTGTTCCGTCCCGCGGGATCTCGTAGTCCCGCAAATTTAATAAATCCTATCCCGCAAAATCCCGCATCATTTTGTAATTATCTAATTAATTAAAATTAATAATAATTCAGTAATTCCTGTAAACTTTCGCAATATAAAAAACTTTCTGTTTTACAATGCTTCACGTTCCCTATTTTCTGCTAGTTATTTTGAATGTATAATTAGATATTTAAATATATTACTATTATTGCTAAATAAATTAATTTAAATAAAATATAATGATTGTGTACTATATTAAATTTAGACTTAGAGATATTCCAGTTTTTTTGATCGAATCAGAAGCTTTTTGTTTCCATATCAGCAAGTTTTACTTCGAAAAGTTGATAGGTAGGAAAGTTCAAGTTCGTCTCTGATCTATTTAGATAACTAATCTCAATTCCGTTTGTTGGTATTTCGCTAGTTTCACTAGTCCGATAGGAGTTAATGTCACAAGATAATGTTGTATTGTAAAGAAATCAAAGCGCATACTGCAAACTTATTTTGAACTATTGACAAATTAAAATTAGAAAACCAATTTTAAATTATTTTGCGCGAAACGATCGCGAAACGATTGACTTGCCATTAGTTATTTCTTCTGATATCGAACTGAAATTATTTTTTTAAATACCTAAGTAAAGGTTTCTGATTTCTTAGCAGGCTAGTCCTCCCTTCTCTTAGCATACAAAACAACAAAGTAGCACAATTACAGTATTTGGTTCAGCAATACAACCTACATTCTTACATACTTCATTCCAAATTATAGGAAAAGCCAAACATTTATTGTCATTTCATGATCGCCTGTCAAACGCTAACTACCTAATTCCCTAATGCACCTATGTGTAGCTCCTAAGCAACACTGGTGCTCAAAACTCCGCAATCGCTTAGATTGCTGACACGCAAAGATAGAATCCGAATTAAGCATAAAGACTGTCAGTACGAGGTATATTGCCAATACTCTTGCAAAGGGGTAAGCAAAAGGCTGTTAAATGGAGTCTGGGGCCGCTGGGGCCGTCGGGGCCGCCGGGGCCGTGTAACAGGGCCGGGGCCGGGGCCATGTAACGGGGCCGGGGCTGGGGCCATGTAGCGGGGCCGGGGCTTGGGGCCGGGCCCGGGCCGGGCCGGCCCCGGCCCCGACCCGGCCCCGCACTCTGGGAAGGCCCCGGCCCGGCTCCGGCCCCGTAATTTTGCTAACGGCGCAACCCTATACACAGCCTACTGAAGCGTGATGCCGCTGCCAGAGAAATAGCAACCCTATCGATGCTCGTGTTTAAGTTTAAGACCGCACTGCAAGCATTCCTATTGGAAAACCTAAAAAAAGGCAAAAACCTGACTGGTGCCTCTTGCAGAGGTGTTTGTTGTCCGACTAATGTGAGTGCTAATCTGAGCTGAGTTAAATAAAAGATGTGCCGTATACATTTAGCTTTACTTAAAGTCTTAAGTTTTTGGTCGGCCTGTTTAAGTAACTGGATATCCGTATCGTCCGCATAAAATTTCGTTCGGTACGCAAAAAACAACTGTTAAATTTACTGAAATTTCATGATTTTGCTACTCGGAACTTTGGCCCATGTCAAGATAAAAGTTAGAACCCCCAGAACTTCCATCAGAAAAAAAGGAGGTTCTCAAATATTTTTCATGCGTTTGCATCCAGGACTTTGATTTGTACGTGACTACGTTGCGGATCCTTTCCTTCAGCAGGTACTTCAGCAGACATGATATGTTTATAATATGTATATATGTATCTTACTCATCAAATTTGTAGCATATAACCGGGGTGTACTGGGGGGGGGGTCCTCCTGGCTTTTCTCATAAACTTAGACTGAAAATTCTGTGTATGAAACATCCAATATCCACAATATGGGTATCAATCGAAAGCTGACGACAAGAACAACAAGTTCGTCCTTAATTTAAGCCCAGACAACGCGCACACTTTTCGGTACACCCGGACTCCAGAACCCTCAGAACTTCCAGCAAACACTTAAAACTAGGCAGTAGAGGATCAAATCTCCTGAAAAAAATTTCAGAACCCCCAGAACCCCAAGAACCCCCATCAAAAATTTGAAACTAAATATATGTAGTCACGGATCAAATCTCTTCGAAAAGTTAAGAACCCCCAAGAACCCCCAGAACCCCCATCAAAAAATGAAACTAAACACAGTTATAGATCAAATGTCTACAAAAAATTAAGAACCCCCAGAACCCCAAGAACCCCCATGGAAATAAAAGCTTCAAGAAAATCAAGTGGTAGATCAGAACGCATCAAAAAGTGACTTTTATCTTGACATGGGCCGGAACGTAGCAACAACAACAACAAAGCGTTTATTTGGCCAGAACTAAGACACATAAGCACGAAGCAAAACATACGAATCTGCATACTACGAATATACGTATATATACGTACATTTATAACAGTGGCCAAAATGGTTACATACAATACAATGCATGCACCAGTAACTATGTCACTATTCATAGGATCAATTTCGCGACTTTTCTCAACACGTTTTATGCAATTACTTATTATTCCACACTACTTATTTTGCAAATGCAGTAACAGTTAACTATTTATTCTGAACCGAAAAATAAAGATTTTTGTAAAAAAACTCTTGTATTAACACAATAAACAAGCCAAAATATTAAATAAAATACGACTTTTGGTTTAGTTGACCTGTAGTGACTTCAGGCGGCCTACCTTTTTTTTAACTCGTTTAACCCCCGTGCAGAATCGAGGGTTAAAATTCAATGGGAAAAGTTGCTGCTGAGTTAAAGGAGTTAATTTTAACTCGCGCGCAAAAAGGGGTTGAGTTAAAATTAACTCCGTGGATTTTAACCCATTATGTGCGCGCGAATGCAGGTAGAGTTAAACGAGTTAATTTTAACCCCTGTTCGCGCGAGCACAGAGTTAAAAAGCGTTCAACTCGTTTAACCCCAGCTAGTTAAAATTAACTCATTCAACTCTTTTAACGAAAAGGATCGAGTTAATTTTAACTCGTTTAACTCGCGCGCGAAAAGGTCCTTAGACTTTATAAAATTTATGTCAGACCTAGATTGGAAAATGCATTCGGAGGTTTGGTCATCTCATTATTTAAAAGATATACATTGATGTGATAGAAAGGCTGCAAGGATCTTTTACTAACGCCCTATTTCTTCAAAGATTAACCGGATTAAATTAAAATTAATCCGCATTAAAGAAATAGCACCTCGGATTAAACGGATTAAAATTTAACCCAGCGAGTTAAAATAGTTAAACGGATTAAATTTAATCCTGTTTCTTTATTGCACCTAGGATTAAAATTTTAATATAATCCTGTTCCTTTATTCGCACTTTGGACTAAAAAAATCAAGGATTTAATTTTAATCCGACCTGCTTAATCGCTGTTCCTTTAAAGATTAGTTTTAATGCATTTAACCCGTCTCGTGCATTTTCAATTAGTTTTTAATCCTCGTGCAGCTACGCGGATTAAACGGATTAAATGATGTCGGACTAAAATTTTTATTGGCTGTTTCTTTAATGGCGGATTAAAGGGATTGAGTTTAACTCGTTTAATCCGAGGATTAAAGATGGTCGGATTAAGGTGGTGATTCCATTTGGGCACATATTGTTGGTTGACGGCTCAAACCAAGATGAAATTTGATGAAACTTTCCAAAATAAGTCCATTTGGTGTTCTAACACCCTCCGCGCAATCCCGCTTCAAAATTTCGAATTTTCCGTTCAGGACGGTTTCTGACAGTTGAGCAGCACTCAGCAGCTGCATAGCTATGACTATATTCATTTGGAAGATCTCGTTGAGCTCTACATTTTTGCTTTAGGAAGCAACTTTCTAGCTCTTCTCTACTGTGAGATATAGCAGATATTCCTATTTTGGCGTTGAAAACTTGTTATTTTTGCAGATATCAAATAATCCACGATTTCATGAGCTACGCAAGCCGTAAAATTAAACTAAGTGTGTCGATTTGAAGGTCTCGTCGAGGCCGATTATCCGAGGCATGATAATATTCCAACTGCTATCCCGTGAGCTGCTATCATAAAAAATGTAGTTTCTGAAAAACATGACCAATTTTTTCCAGCGAGTGTGGAGAATTTACTATGCAAGCTAGATGGTTGCCACTTACTGGGGTGTTTTACACTAAAATACCCAGGGACCCTTTTTTAGTTGTCCCGATTGCTGCTTTCTAGCTAAAGTGGCCGCTTGCTAAAGTTGGGAAAAGTAGGCAAAATCCAGATTGCGCAAACATTTTAGCTAATTTCTTCATAACGAAGAGTGATTTCATGATAATTAAAAAATGGTCCCCAGCTATTTGATAGTGGAATCGAATGATGTAGCCGATGCCTCACGAAAAAATTTACTTTAGTCTGAAAAAAATCTGGAAAATTAAAGTACTTCGAAAATCCAGTAAAATAGATTTCGAAACCTGAAGTTAGTTTCATGGTATGCATTAGAAAGAGAAAATGTTAAGCTCCATTTTCATATAAAAATGGCTTTTTAACTCCAAGTAATCAATGAGTAATAAGGGTTCAAAGTTGATGTCTCTAAAAGGAATCACCACCTTAAACGAGTTAGTTTTAATTCATTTAATCCTGCATTAAAGAAAGAGCCGTTAACATTTTAGTCCGACTTATTTTTAATCCGTTTAATCTTTAAAGAAATAGGCCCTAAGCGTCTTCCTGGAATTCGTGCAAGTACCTCTAATCCTAATAAATATTTTAATTTTTTGACCTTCCCACTTCCCAGAGCCCTCTCCGCCCCGTTTTTTGACGCGATTCAAGCCCATCGCCGTCAACAGATTAATTCATAATTTACTAATATCATCAATTTGCAATTTATAATTTATAAACAGTTTTTGTTGTTGTTATTGTATTGTTAATATCTTCGTTAATGTGTAGTAAAAGCATACCCAATTTCTTAGGATTATTAACCTTTTATTTTTAACTTAAATAAATTAAGCTATATCAGTGTTAATGATTTTCCTTTATAAAAACTGATGTTTTGCTTAATTTGTATTTTAATATTATGATTTATGACGGACATCCTCTTCAATGTGCTTGGACCTAACATGAGCAGTGAACGCAGGCCAGCTTCTTCCACAAGTCCAAATTTGTTTGGATGGAGGGAAGACGAATGGACTACTTTTGCGAGAACGTGGCTTCAGAGTTGGAAGTGGGTCGTAATTTCGTGACCCGCGGGTACCCGCGACCCGCGGACCCCTCACCCGCGACCCGCGACCCACGACCCGCGACCCACTGAAATTTCGTCGACCCACTTGACCCACTTCTTAAATTTGGAAATTTTTGCATATTAAGTACTCTACAGCATGCATCGAGCAAAATTAACACTTTAAAAATGTGCGTAGTGAAGTAGTACAGCTTTCAAACAAAACTTTGGCGTTCACAGCTAACTACAGCATGTTTCATCTTGGTTTTCGTTAGTTCTGAGGATGCTATGCTATCGCGAAAGTGTTGGGATCTCGATCGGTCCGTAGAATCAGTATTTAGGCAAAGCTTTGAAGATCTTTATTTTAAAGTATATTTTCTTGTAGTACCTAACTTCATAAAAGTTCAGTCCATTTATTTTTGTTTATTTTTACAGCTGAGCAGCAACTACCGCAGGAGTGTTTATATAACACTGTCCACTCCTAATTTGGATATGATAGCAAACTGTCATTTATATCATACGCTTTATTATTAGCACCAGGAAAATTAGGAATGAACAATGATCATCACTCTGTGAACTATGTCGAAATTTCAAGATTGATTATATAATTATATCATTATTTATTGGAAGCAGTTCAAGCTCACGCTTTTTACGGAAAGATAGATTTGCAGGCTGTTGTAATAAGCTGTAAACATTGTTTTCGCGCAAACAGTTTGTCAATCAATGCAGAAGCATTAAAGGCTTTGCGTAATAATAAAATATTTATGCCAATGACTACATGTCCGGGAGATATTACTGAAATTTTTTTGACTGAAGATTCAAGACAGAATAGAAATAAATAATTTATCATAAAAACAATATTATAATGTATAAAGACATACAATAGAGCCAAAAGTTAAAGAAAAATTGAAAATTTAACATAAATTGTAAATTTTCTGGTGAAATTAGCCCAAAATTTAGCACAAATATGGTGTGATCAAAAATAACTCTTGACCCGCTCTGACCCGCGGGTACCCACTGACCTGAAAGTCGACCCGCGGGTACCCACGACCCGCGGGTACCCGCGGGTACCCGCGGGTACCCGCGACCCACTTCCAACTCTGCGTGGCTTCCATCTCAAGAATGTCGGACTGGCTGATTGGAGATTCACAGCGGTAGAAGGTGAGCAGAAGACCTTCCAGGAGCCCAAGCTCGGTTAGAACCAGGTCAAGAAGAGAGGATGGTGGACATAATGTAGGGTCGAGTCGAGTAGGTTGGGTCAAGAACTATGTAGGTGATTTGAGACTACAAACGCCAACCTGAGAGGTCAAGAATGGAAGAGCCATTTTGAATACGAAGGTAATATTTTTGTGTTAATCAATGCACTAGCTACTCATTGCACTGATTCTGGTAAAGGCTTTTATTTGAGATATTGCTTAATAGTTGGACCAAACAGAAGTGAATATTGGTACAAAAAACTCGAAATTTAAGTGCAAACACAGATTTTGTTGTTTTTAAGTACTTGCAATCCTATTACTCTTTATTTAGGAAAAATGTATATACTTGAGAAACGTCTTTCAATACAATAACTCTTGAATAAAGTTTATTCACGTCAAGTGTTATTGAGACAAGCTGCAAAGCTACATGGACGAAGCCTCAAAAGGTTAGTGACATTGAAATTCACATGGATTAGTCAACTTTTACCCAGGATAGAAAACGAACTGGATGCGTGCAGATTTTATGACAGATCACAATTTGTATGTTGCAAAACAAGACGACTAATAGAACCAGATAAACTAATATTGCTAGAAAATAGATGTCTAGAGGCTGATTTTTGCCACTTTTAATGTTCGAGGTTGCATTCAGTTTTCGTAGAACTAGTGATGTTTACTGACCCCTTTATTTTTTTTTTCATTTTCTTTTTCAGTTTTTGCCCCCCCTTCAAAAAGAGTTTCGTTTCTTTTTTTCCCACCCCTTTTAAAAGGTTTTTATTTTTAGTTTTACCCCAAAAATTTGTCTTATTTTTAGTTTCAGTTTCAGTTTCAGCTCTCATTTTACCTTAGTTTTAGTTTCAGTTTCAGCTCCAAATTTGTTATAGTTTCAGTTTCAGTTTCAGTTTCAGCTTTGACTAAAATTAGTTTCAGCTTTAGTTTCAGTTTCAGCTCCAAGTTTTTATAGTTTTCAGTTTCAGCTCCAGGTCTTTTATAGTTTTCAGTTTCGGCTCTGACTAAAATGAATTTCAGCTTCTGTTATGGTTATCCTCTTAAGCTAATCAAGTTAATTAACTGGTATTTAGTTTCCCCCCCCCCCCCCCCCCCCCCCCCCGGAACCATGACAGACCCATGCTTAAATTTGAAAAGTCTCTATTTTAAGCGGGAAAAGCTTATCTATAGAGTTTTTGGGTATGTAGAATTCAAATATGAGCTTAGTTTTCCTCGACAACCTAAGCTCCGTGCTGTAGCTTACCCACAACCGGAACCATGGCTGACCCATGCTTAAACTTGAAAATTCTCTATTTTAAGTGGGAAAAGTTTATCCAGGGGGTTTTCGTCCATGTAGAATTCAAATATGAGCTTAGTTTTCTTGTATTACCTAAGCTCCGTTCTGTACCTAGCCCTAGCCCGGAACCACGGTAAAATTGACTTTAAGTTAAAAGTTATCAGTTTTCGCTGGGAAAACTTTATCTAGGGGGTTTTCGACCACGTAGAATTCGAAAATAAACTCAGTTTTTCTCCATCTCCTAAGCTCCGTGCTGCAAGTGACCCTCGACCGGAACCATGACTGACCCAAGCTTAAATTTGAAAATTCTCTATTTTAAGTGGGCAAAATTTGTGTATAGGGTTTTCAGGCATGTAGAATTCAAATACGAGCTTAGGTTTCTTGTAATAACTAAGCTCCGTGCTGTACCTTAACCATGAACCGGAACCATGGCCGACCCTAGCTTATATTAAAAGATACTCTATTTTTAACGGGAAAAGTTGACCTTTAGGGTTTTCGGGTATGTAGATTTTAAATATGGGCTTAGTTTTCATCAATCAGTTAAGCTTAGTATTGTCCATTACCAATTTTCAAGCTGACTAATCAAGTTAAACAGTCAATTTTCACTGGACTTTCACTTTCGAATAAGGGAATCTGTGTGTGAGCGAATTGACTTTAAAGAACGAACGAACTGAACGACTTGACCAAGTGCTGATCGTTAATTTGTGTATGCTCAAAACTAAATTTTGCGCAAAAACTCATCATAACAGCAAATTAAACAGTGTTGACAGGAACGACGGTTACAAAATCTAAACGCAGACTCCTGCTGAGCAACATCTGCTCAATCATTTCAAACGATGACTTCTAAGTTTATTGTTCCTGTTGCTAAGCCCTACAGAATTTAAACACATAACACAGACGGAAGGTTTGATTATTGAAGTAAACAAGAACTCTACAACTCGATACGCAACTACACTATAAGCAATATCGTATGCAGTATAACAACTATTCAGTCAACAATACCGACACCACAGTACCAAATCTGTTGAAGAGTTAAACAGTGCTGTTAGCAGCAGAGCTTGAAAATCTCTTCACTAGCTGTGCAGCTCGGTGTAGGGAGCAAGAACGTCTGCATCTTGACGTAATGTCTTTGTGGACTGAGCAGCACGGCAAACCTTCCACATCTCCCATTTCGGTAAAGGATGGAAATCCCAAATGCTCAGCGACGTCATAAAGGCCAATATTCAGGTCGTTCCACAAGAAGGCCTGCTGAATCGATTCCCGGTTCCCTTTTGTAAATACAACTTCAACTGAATAATGGCGAATCATAGCGCAGATTTGGTCCATAATCTCCCATTTCGTCTTCATGGAAGAGCGAAATTTCCACGGGAGCCCATTATTTGCTTTCGCCAGATAGAAATGGGCTTGCTGTTGAGGAGTCAAGAAATTAAAAGGGACCGGGGCTCGTGGATGAAAGGTTCTCTGGGCAACATTTCCACAGGGAAAAAGGATAGCCAATGTAATTTCCATGATAATCTCGCCCATATCAGGAATATTATCCGAAGTCACAGTGACAAAACCAACAGTAGCCATAACGAAACACACTACTTTCGAAAAGTGTACAAACTAAACTGAAAGTTGATTGTGCAAAATTAGGGCATGTAAACACCTGCTCACCCTAACCGTTAGGAGCACTATTTTAAAACACCTGCGTTTTCTAAAACTGATCCCTGCTGTGAAACACCTGCTCTCTCGAAACTGAGAATCTTAGGAGCCCTGCGCTTTGAAGACTGTAAGGTTCTTGAGGTTTGAGGTGTTTGAGCTTGTGGTTGTGAGGGATTAAGCTTAGAAGATTCGAGGTATGAGGGATTGGACTTAGAGGTTTTGAGGGAAGAGGTTTTGAGGTAAGAGGTTTTGAGGTAAGTACCTCTGATGTAAGAGGTTTTGAGGTAAGAAGCTATGAGGTAAGAAGCTCTGAGGTAAGAGGTTGTGAGATTAATGGTTTAGAGATAAGAGGATTAGTGGTTTAGAGATAAGCGGATTTGAGGTAATAGGATTAGAGGTTATGAGGTAAGAGGTTTAGAGATAAGAGGATTTGAGGTAAGAGGATTAGAGGTTATGAGGTAAGAGGTTTAAAGGTAATAGGGCGCTCTTTGCTTGCTCTGAGTTACTCCGACATTCTCCCAGTTTGCTTTTTATCTCACGTGTGCTTCAGGATTGAAGTCAACAAGAGATCAACATAAACCAGCATACCCAACAACTAAACTAACAACAATTCAGAACAAACCAACCAGAGTAACCAACAGAAACCAAGCCAAATAATAACTACCAAACAACCGAAGACAAAACCACCGACCCATTGCTTGCCCTCGGGCTCAGAAGACGCCAGAGTAGCTCTTGGCTTGCTCCTTAGGTGCTCCGCATCTGCTCATGACTTGCTCTTGCATGCTCCTAGTATGCTCCTGACTTGTTGTTTGACTGCTCCTTACTTGCTCCGTGGTTGCTCCTTATGTGCTCCTTACGTGCTCCTGTATGCTCCTTACTTGCTCCTAGGCTGATCCTTTTGCTCCTAGATGCTACTTGACTGCTCCTTACCTGCTCCTAGACTACTCCTTGACTGCTCCTTGCTCCGTGCTTGCTTCCACATGCTCCTAGCATGCTCTAAGTTAGTTGCAATCCAGCTTTTATCTGCTCTTGAATTGTTTCCAGCTCGGTTTTCGCTGGTTTTCAGCGTTGGTTTCGTTCTGTGGTGTTGTATGTTTGTTGTCGTTTGGTGGTTGGTTCACTTGTTTGAATCAGAGTTTGACTGCCTGGCTGTGCTCCTGACTCGCTCCAGGATTACTCTTGCTTGCTGGGAGCTACTCCGAGAGCACTTGCTGGCTCCAAGATTGCTCTTACCGGCTCTGAGTTACTCCTATATTCTTCTATATTGCTTTTAATCTCCCGTGTGCTTCAGGATTCAAGCTTCAGGACAACAAAAATCAGTAATCAGTAGAAACCAACAAAAACCAATCCAACAAACAACAACGAAAAACCGAGGACAAACAGAAGATTACCGAAGCTAGGCTCTGAGCCCGAGTTAATTATTCCTTGCATCTACCCTAATCCTTACTTGCTCCTACCACGATCATCTCTTGCTTCTAGACGGCTCCTCACGTGCTCCTACTCTTGGTAGCTCCTAGCATGCTCCTACCTCGCTCTTAACGTGCTCCTATTCTGCTATTGCTTTCTCTTAGCATGCTTCAACATTCTCCCAACTTGTTCTTAGCCTGTTCCCGACTTGCTCATAGAATGCTCTGGACAGACTCCAAGATTACACATTGAGGATTCCTGGCTGAGTTAGAGTTTGATGTGTTCCGGTTGTGCGGTTTGAGGTGCTGGGTTTTGCGACTGTGTTTTGGTCTCAGGTTTTGGGGTTTGAGGTAACAGAATTCATGATTTGAGGTTGGAGGAATGGAGATTTGTGGTTAGAGGTTATGAGGTTGAGTCTTCCAAGGATTGGGGTATCGTTTTCGCCTGCTCCGGCACTCCTAGGTTGCTACCTGCTCCATAATAGAGAGTAATCTCAGAGCAAGCTACAAGCAACAGTGACGCCAACAGAAGACAACTGTGAACAGCCAAACATCTGGCGCTGTCCAGAGTTACTCCTTACCTGCTCCTTACTTGTTTCAGCCTACTCCTTACTTGCTCCTTGACTGCTCCTTGAATGCTCCTCGCTTGCTCCTAGATGCTCCTTGGCTGCTCCTTACTTGCTCCTTGACTGCTCCTTGAATGCTCCTCGCTTGCTCCTAGATGCTCCTTGACTGCTCCTCGCTTGCTCCTTGACTGCTCCTTGAATGCTCCTCGTTTGCTCCTAGATGCTCCTTGACTGCTCCTTGCTAGCTCATAGATGCTCCTTGACTGCTCTTTACTTGCTCCTTGTTTGCCCCTAGTTGGTCCTGCCATGTTTATACTTGAGTGTTTGAAGTTTTCAGGTTTGACGCTTATGGTTCTTGAGATTGTGAAGACTGCGATTTTGATGTTTTAAACATTCACCGTCTGAGGCTTCTCACTTTCTACTCCGGGTCTGCTCCATACATGCTCTTAGGCTGCAACGATGTTGTTTGCAACGATGTTGTTCCATTCTGACTCTTCACTGTTTCCAGACTATTTGTCGTCTGCTCCTAGCTTACCCCATATTTTGCTCCTGATTTGCTCTCAACTCTTACGAGCTAGGAGCTACTCCTACACCGTTTTGAAGTTATGCAGATCCGTCCCTCTTCAACCTTTTCCTAGTTTATTCCACGTTATTCTGGCCATTCCAGTTAGGCTTTATCTGAATTGAGAGTGCCTCTTCCTTCCTGTTCCTAATTTCATTCAATCCAACATTTGAGACTGTTCTTAGCATCGTCTACCTGAGAAAGTAAGCGACACATAGAACTCTATGAGTAACTTTCTCATGAGCTCTCTCAACTTGATTCAACCTTGATTGAACTGCACTAAGCCTGAAGCTCAATGAACAACCCAATCAGTAACTAACCACACAACGACACCGGAACAAACACCAGCAGGAAACCACCTAAGAACAAGCACACAACATACAACACACACGCCACACACACACACACACTCAACACACAATACACACACACACACACACATAACCACACACACACACACACACACACACACACACACACACACACACACACACACACACACACACACACACACACACACACACACAACACAAACACTCACACACACACAATACACTATCACAGCACACACACACAACACACACACACACAACACAAACACTCACACACACAGGAACGCACACAACCACAACAACAACGATTACAACCACCAAAACCGGAAGGTAATCGCACTGGCAATGCGACTTGTGTTATTCGTGTACATGAATGTGTGTTGCATCAGTCTGTTAACATGCATTCTACTAACCCCAAACCGCCCATTTGTCTTTATTTCTCCCTGCCCTTTTTTATCCTGCCTCTTGCGCCCGGTAGATGAGCCTCGCGGTGAATGTTTAAAACATCAAAATCGCAGTCTTCACAATCTCAAGAACCATAAGCGTCAACCCTGAAAACTTCAAACACTCAAGTATAAACATGGCAGGACCAACTAGGGGCAAACAAGGAGCGAGTAAAGAGCAGTCAAGGAGCATCCATGAGCTAGCAAGGAGCAGTCAAGGAGCATCTAGGAGCAAACGAGGAGCATTCAAGGAGCAGTCAAGGAGCAAGTAAAGAGCAGTCAAGGAGCATCTAGGAGCAAGCGAGGAGCATTCAAGGAGCAGTCATGGAGCAAGTAAGGAGCAGCCAAGGAGCATCTAGGAGCAAGCGAGGAGCATTCAAGGAGCAGTCAAGGAGCAAGTAAGGAGTAGGCTGAAACAAGTAAGGAGCAGGTAAGGAGTAACTCTGGACAGCGCCAGATGTTTGGCTGTTCACAGTTGTCTTCTGTTGGCGTCACTGTTGCTTGTAGCTTGCTCTGAGATTACTCTCTATTATGGAGCAGGTAGCAACCTAGGAGTGCCGGAGCAGGCGAAAACGATACCCCAATCCTTGGAAGACTCAACCTCATAACCTCTAACCACAAATCTCCATTCCTCCAACCTCAAATCATGAATTCTGTTACCTCAAACCCCAAAACCTGAGACCAAAACACAGTCGCAAAACCCAGCACCTCAAACCGCACAACCGGAACACATCAAACTCTAACTCAGCCAGGAATCCTCAATGTGTAATCTTGGAGTCTGTTCAGAGCATTCTATGAGCAAGTCGGGAACAGGCTAAGAACAAGTTGGGAGAATGTTGAAGCATGCTAAGAGAAAGCAATAGCAGAATAGGAGCACGTTAAGAGCGAGGTAGGAGCATGCTAGGAGCTACCAAGAGTAGGAGCACGTGAGGAGCCGTCTAGAAGCAAGAGATGATCGTGGTAGGAGCAAGTAAGGATTAGGGTAGATGCAAGGAATAATTAACTCGGGCTCAGAGCCTAGCTTCGGTAATCTTCTGTTTGTCCTCGGTTTTTCGTTGTTGTTTGTTGGATTGGTTTTTGTTGGTTTCTACTGATTACTGATTTTTGTTGTCCTGAAGCTTGAATCCTGAAGCACACGGGAGATTAAAAGCAATATAGAAGAATATAGGAGTAACTCAGAGCCGGTAAGAGCAATCTTGGAGCCAGCAAGTGCTCTCGGAGTAGCTCCCAGCAAGCAAGAGTAATCCTGGAGCGAGTCAGGACCACAGCCAGGCAGTCAAACTCTGATTCAAACAAGTGAACCAACCAACAAATGCCAACAAATAACAACACCACAGAACGAAACCAACGCTGAAAACCAGCGAAAACCAAGCTGGAAACAATTTAAGAGCATGTAAAAGCTGGATTGCAACTAACTTAGAGCATGCTAGGAGCATGTGGAAGCAAGCACGGAGCAAGGAGCAGTCAAGGAGTAGTCTAGGAGCAGGTATGGAGCAGTCAAGTAGCATCTAGGAGCAAAAGGATCAGCCTAGGAGCAAGTAAGGAGCATACAGGAGCACGTAAGGAGCACATAAGGAGCACCCACGGAGCAAGTAAGGAGCAGTCAAACAACAAGTCAGGAGCATACTAGGAGCATGCAAGAGCAAGTCATGAGCAGATGCGGAGCACCTAAGGAGCAAGCCAAGAGCTACTCTGACGTCTTCTGAGCCCGAGGGCAAGCAATGGGTCGGTGGTTTTGTCTTCGGTTGTTTGGTAGTTATTATTTGGCTTGGTTTCTGTTGGTTACTCTGGTTGGTTTGTTCTGAATTGTTGTTAGTTTAGTTGTTGGGTATGCTGGTTTATGTTGATCTCTTGTTGACTTCAATCCTGAAGCACACGTGAGATAAAAAGCAAACTGGGAGAATGTCGGAGTAACTCAGAGCAAGCAAAGAGCGCCCTATTACCTTTAAACCTCTTACCTCATAACCTCTAATCCTCTTACCTCAAATCCTCTTATCTCTAAACCTCTTACCTCATAACCTCTAATCCTATTACCTCAAATCCGCTTATCTCTAAACCACTAATCCTCTTATCTCTAAACCATTAATCTCACAACCTCTTACCTCAGAGCTTCTTACCTCATAGCTTCTTACCTCAAAACCTCTTACATCAGAGGTACTTACCTCAAAACCTCTAAGTTCAATCCCTCATACCTCGAATCTTCTAAGCTTAATCCCTCACAACCACAAGCTCAAACACCTCAAACCTCAAGAACCTTACAGTCTTCAAAGCGCAGGGCTCCTAAGATTCTCAGTTTCGAGAGAGCAGGTGTTTCACAGCAGGGATCAGTTTTAGAAAACGCAGGTGTTTTAAAATAGTGCTCCTAACGGTTAGGGTGAGCAGGTGTTTACATGCCCTAATTTTGCACAATCAACTTTCAGTTTAGTTTGTACACTTTTCGAAAGTAGTGTGTTCCGTTATGGCTACTGCTGGTTTTGTCACAGTGACTTCTGATGATATCCTGATATGGGCGAGATTATTATGGAAATTGCATTGGTTAACTTTTTACTTGTGAAAATATTGCTGTTCTGACTTGGTTTTTCGTTAGGTTGTCGGTTCGTTCACTGTTGGCTGATTTAAGCGGTTGGCTTGTCCATTGTATGCGGATTTAAGTTGATCTCTTGTTGGCTCAAATCCTGAACCAGGCAGTAGATAATAAGAAAACTGGGAGAATGGTGGCGTACCTCTGAGCGAATGAAGAGCTCTCGGAGCAAATTAGGCCATTCTGTGAGCTTGTAAATACTTGACTCCGAGCTAATTTCGGAGCTGATCAGGAGCGTAGTCCGATGAAGGATGCATGTAAGTCAAACTCTGACTTGAGAGAACCAAACACCAGATGACAAATAACAACTACAACTCCAACAACAGAACGAAACCAACGACGAAAAGCGAAAGGCCAATTTCTAGCCTAAGTTAGACTTTGAACCAAAGTCAATCTTAGAAGCAGATAAACAAACTACCTAAGCGTTTGATGTTCCTTCCTGTTTAGTTAGTTGATAGTGTGTGTTAAATTAGACATGCACGCGCACCAAAACTATCATTAAACTCAGAAAAAACAGTTAAAATGTATAGGCAGGTGCTCTCACAGCAGCGTCCCAAGCGTTAAGTTTTAACATAGACAGGTGTAAGCTCAGCAGGACGCCACGATGTTACTTTCTGTAGTAGTCTTGTTCGTTACACGTTTGGCAACTTGAATAGTAATTCAAATTCTGAACTATTATTGTTGTACAGTGATCACATCGCATAGCATTTTGTTGTACATCGTTATGATTGTACAGTTTTATTGTATACTGTTACACTATTTTGCTGCATATTGTTGTTGGTGTTGTTGTTGGTCAGTGTTGCTGTCAATTAAAGATGGCCATATGTGTGGATAGTTAATTTGTAGCAGAATGCTGGTCTTGCTAGTTTGTGATTTTTTGAGTGGATCGTGAGCAGTCGCTTCATAGTATGCCTGTGGTAGCCACAATACTGTTATACTCGTTGCAGCACGATGAATACACGTGCAATTAGTCACCAAAACAACTTCTTTCAATCGTTACACATACAGTTAACACTAAGCCGACAAATGTAATATTCTTAAACTTGACTTTTTAGTATAAGCTTTGGTCAGCCACGGTTCCGGCCAGGGGTCATGCACAGCACGGAGCTTAGCTAATACCAGAAAACTAAGCTCATATTTGAATTCTACATGGTCGAAAACCCCCTAGATAAGTTTTTCCCGACAAAAATCGACAAGTTTGAAATTTAAGCTAGGGTTAGCCATGGTTCCGGTCTAGGGCTAGCTACAGGTTGGAGCTTAGCTAATACAAGAAAACTAAGCTCATATTTGAATTCTACATGCCTGAAAACCCTATAGATAAACTTTTTCCACTTAAAATGGAGACTTTTCAAATTTAAGCTTGGGTCAGCTATGGTTCCGGTCATGGGTCACTTGCAGCGCGGAGCTTAGGTTGCAGAGGAAAACTAAGCTCGTATTTAAATTCTACATGGTCGAAAACCCCCTAGATAAACTTTTCCCGTTAAGAATAAACAATTTTCAAATTTAAGCTTGGGTCGGTCATGGTTCCGGCCATGGGTCACTTGCAGCGCGGAGCTTAGGTTGTAGAGGAAAACTAAGCTCATATGTGAATTCTACATGCCTGAAAACCCTATACACAAATTTTTCCCACTTAAAATAGAGAATTTTCAAATTTAAGCTTGGGTCAGCCGTGGTTCCGGGCGACAGAAGCTACAGCTGAGCCTCCTCCTCCGCCAGCGCCGCTTCGCCGCTTTCGCCGCTCACACCACCACCCCCACCAGGCCGCTTCGCCGCTTTCGCCGCTTCGCCGCTTTCGCCGCTCACACCACCACCACCCCCAGGCCGCTTTCGCCGCTTCGCCGCTTTCGCCGCTTCGCCGCTTTCGCCGCTTACACCACCACCCCCCCCCCCAAGCGCTACGTCTGGTGCTGGCCTATTACTACTGTCGGTGTCTTGGTGAATTTTTTCATAAATATGAAGCACGATATATGTATATTGCTCAAGTACAACCATTTAATCTTTCCAATTGGACACTTCTATAACTGCGTCTATCTCCAACAAAAAATTATGTCGCAGCAATCTGAAAGGGAAGAATTCATAGCAATATAATAACCATAAATTTGAGGTTATTTTTAGTTGTTGGTGCTGGGCTACTTGTCTTTATGTAATAATTTTGTAAAAAAATGTTGTTAATTACGCCGGACAAATCTTAAAATTATGTTCAATGTCTTAAAATTAGTTAATATTCTGAAAAAAGAAAATTAGTTGGAAACAGATCAAATAAACATTACCTACCATACAGTAGTATATTAATATTTAAATGCATTATTGAAATTATACAAACGTTTTATTGCAGCATTACTTACTTGGTCACAATTACTTACTTACAATTTTAGCAGTAAAAACACTGTCAAACGTTTATATTTATATATAAGGCTGGAATTTTACATGCTGGGAATGGGGCCCACTTTTTGAAACACTCTTCTATGCTAAGCATGCCTACGCTGGAGCTGAAACTTATTTCAGCTTCAGCGAGAGCTGAAACTAGTTTCAGCTTCAGCGAGAGCTGAAACTAGATTCAGTCTTAGTGTGAAGCTGAAACTGTTTCAGTTTCAGTTTCAGCTCCAAAATTATTCTAGTTTCAGTTTCAGTTTCAGCTCTGAAGCCATTTTAATTTCAGTTTCAGTTTCAGTTTCAGCTCTCACTTCGACTAAGTTTCAGTTTCAGTTTCAGCTCCAAATCTGTTATGGTTTCAGTTTCAGTTTCAGTTTCAGCAACGGAAACTGAAACATGTACAAGCTGAAACTAGGTTTCAGTTTCAGTTTCAGCTGCTGAAACAATACGTAGAACTTCATTTTAAACAATATATGTATAATAATGATCATTATTTTAGATTTTATCAGTCGAGTTAATGCTGCTTCCAATGCCTCTAAACTGTTACAAGTTAGTTGACCTTTTCCCTAGTCTCTAAACCGATGTTCAGAGCTCATCATCAGTATGTAAGCCAACAACTAGTAGAATAGCATCCATCCATAAGTATTAATTCAGTAAAGCAATAGTGTAACTATTTTAATTCGCTTGTTCATAGACTTCATCCAGTCCATTTTGTTCTTTCATGCCTGCACTTCCGTTGCATGTGCATTGCCATGACTAAATTACTTTTTAAATTACAATTTGAGCTTATTTCTAGTTGAGGGATTCTCCTATTGGCAGCCCAGAATCAAGTAGACGTCAATTTCGTCTGTCCGTCGGCAGTAGTGATGTATACAAAACCGGTGGTGGACTTCTTACTACAAGTATAGTAGTGTAGCTAAATACTGTGAGACTTTACATAAATAAAGCATAGATTGCATGATTCCTAAGTTCTTCACATCAAGAGTCCATAATTCTATTGTATATTAGCAAGAGTACATAATAGATAAGAGTAAGAAACTCTTACGCTAGCATGTACAAATCATGTAAGGTATGCTCGGTTCATTAACTCGGGACCCCCCCCGTAACTTCCGGGGGGGTCCCACTTTGCACTATGTAATTACACGCTTTCATATAAGCGTGTGTCTGCTTGCTGATTGGCCGACTAGCCTACGGCTTACTGTAGGGAATTTATTAGTTAGTTTAATTAATTAATTATAACTTTAATTAGGTTAGTACAATCAAAAAACTAATTCGACAACTTTGTAGCATTTTTCTGCTCTTTCCAATGATATAAAAATTGTTGCACATTACATTCCTTCGAATTTTTGTATTGTACAACAATTTTTATATCATTGGAAAGAGCAGAAAAATGCTACAGAGTTGTCGAATTAGTTTTTTAATTGCTTTAACCTAATTAAAGTTATAATTAATTAATTAAAATAACTAATAAATTCCCTACAGTAAGTCTTAGGCTAGTGGGCCAATCAGCGAGCAGACACACGCTTATATGAAAGCGTGTAATTAGTGCAAAGTGGGACCCCCCCCCGGAAGTTACATGCTAGTGCAAGAGTTTCATACTCTTTATTATGTACTCTTGATATTTATTAGAAAAAGAGCCACTAGAGGAGAGGGGTTATCTTCTTTTCTTTGCATTGCGTTACGGTGCTCCGCCCACAATACGCGAATGTTGTCCCGTGTGCTGGGAAGGGGGTGGTAGCAAAGCCCGCAGCCAATCAGATTGCAGAAACCTCTTCCGTGTTTGGTGGGAGGGTGTAGCAAAAGATTACTGTAGTGAACTAAAAAGTAGTTTGTTAAATTATAATTTTTGCATGCTTAGGTGTCCCAGGTTCGCCGACTTTTGATCGTTCACAGAATCTACAGAAGTCGAATTCAGGTCCCGCAGTATCTCAGGATCTCTATAATCCCTTTCAGTCAGAGAGAGGCTTCAAACAGGTCAAGGGAGTAAACTGGAAGCCTGATCAGGAAACGATATATTGGGACTCCGCGGACAAATCGAAGCACAGCGAGTCCGCAGATCCAACTCTTTCCCCGACTTCAGCTGGATCTGGTAAAAATTGTTTTGCTTGTATGGAATACAAAGGTGGAAGTTTAAAGTAGAGCTTAATTGATTGTCACGCTTTTTCTATTCATTCGCCTGGAATACGTATAAGTCAAATATAAATTGAGGAAAACATAGACTCGTCAAGCCACCACCTCAGACCTGAAAATTCGGAACATGAGGTGAGGAGTGAGGACCGAACATTGAATTTTCGGTTAATGACACTACGAATTGAGCCAGTCGGGCACATCCGAATCAAGCTTAAGTTTACCTTGATCACAGGCCTTTCTGAGAATCACGTAGAAAAAATAGACAGCTTCAACTATTTTAGTATTTTAAGTTCTGCCGATGCCGACTGCAGCAGAATTATGTAGAAGAGCAGTACTGACGCAAAAGCGATTTCAGTACATTTTTGATAACTCTTTTACTCAAAGTTGCACACAAAAGCATTCATTTCATGTTTTCTTTCCAGGTTATTCGTCGAGTTCCAGTATTTCAGTCAGCGCAGTTGCAGAACTGTTGGACAATCTGCGAGTTTTGGTTCAAGCCTTCTGTCCAGAAACAGGTCGCTGCGATCCTGACACTGTAGCCAACGGAATCGCCACGCTGATGGATCAGTACATTAATCGAGTGTCTGATCTATCTGAGGTCACTGATCAACTGATCAAGTCGGTACGGAATTTATTATCTCCTGATCTGCTGAAGACAATGAAATCTGAAAAAATTAAAAGTAAAAATTGCATGCCTTGGGTATTTTCTTCTATGTTACGCTACTAGCAAAACGTCGCGGTCCTATAGCAAAATTCGGACAAGAACCAGAAAGGCGAAGGTCATACATATATATGTAGGGCCCTTTCGCGCAGCTAGTTAAACAATTTAAAAAGTTAAAATTAACTCAATCCTTTCCGTGCACAGGGTTAACCGAGTTAAACAGTTAATTTTAACTCGCCTGCAGGGATAAACGAGTTAAAATTAAAGTTATCTCTCGCGCGAAAAGGCCCATAGATTGAAAACGTGATTTCCCCACTTGGATTTTAACAATTTTTTTCAGGTTTTAAAACATGGTGATGGTTACAATACAAGAGGTACCGAAATTCGGGTCGTTTATAAGAAAATACTTTTCTGTGAGCGAGTAGTCAAGTTTTGGAATTGTCTACCTGATGCAGTGACAACTGACAGCACTCACTATTGAAGTTTTCCAATTTTCATATCGCGAACATTACGTTTCATTCAACTTATATTCAGAATTAGTGCTCGGAACGGTTCCACTGGAACCGGTAGAACCGGAACCGGAACCGGAACCGGAAGGATTTTTAGAACCGGAACCGGAACCGGTAGCATTTGGAACCGGACCGGTTCCAGTGTAATTTGTCTCAGATGATTTGAAAAATAAAACCAAAAATTCAGTTTTCAGCCTGCAAATTTTCAAAATTTCTCTAGCCTTTAAATGTGAACTTTTAGTCAGGAAATTCTGAAAATTTCTCTATCCTTTGAATGTGGTTTCCTGGAAGTTTACTCCAATAAGTAAGAGTATAACTTTTTCTTGTACATATGTTGGTAAGTTACGCAATTACTTTTGAGCTAATGCTTTTGGAGTCATCAACTTTGAAGCATTAATACTAGTTGTCTACTTCTAGTTAAAAAACCGTCTTTACATCAAAATATAGCTTACGATAGTCTTTTTCTAATAGGTACCTGGAAACTAACCTTGATGTCTAAAGTTTTCACTAAATATTAGAATTGGTGCATATAGATTTCCGCATAATCTCGCAATAGAGACAACGATAACGAGAGTCTAGCCGAAAACTGTCTTGAGATTTGTTTTCAGCAAACTCTGAAACTTCCTGTACTACATATACAACGTTTCAGGAAAATCGTAGAAAAAACTTTGGTTTGTTCCTCTTAGACTGTTGTTTTACCAATGTTGTTTACCCCTTGGAAGCTTAAATTTTTAAATTTTGCTGCAGATTGGCCAATAAGTTGTTGGAATGCATCTGTGCTAAATTTCAGCAAAATCGTTTACAAACTGGAAGTTACACAGAGGGATTCGTCCACTTTCCTAATACCGGCAGCCTGCATTGCAGATGAAATAAAAATGTTCATTAATGAATGAAACCGATTATTAATAATTAATGAAATGAATAAATATCTTCATTTCTAGTCCTATAGTCATTTTGTTTAAAATTTTTCAAAGTTTTCAAAGTCCTAGTCCTAGTCCTTTTTGGAAGTTTCTTTTTCAAAATTCTCAAATGGTGAAAAGTTGGAAAGGATTGCGAAAGGAAATTTTATTATTTTAGCACTTTTCACGCATGCAAAAAGCATTGGGTTATTTCTAACGGTTTAAACTTAGTATATATATAAGCCAGAACGGTTGCCAGTTTAATGAAATTAGTTTATTCAAACTGAAGTTCAAGACAATTTTGGTTTATTTAAACTTGTTCTATTGCACATTTTACCACCTCAAATTTGCTATTTGCCAACATCAAAGTTTATTGCGAAAACTGGAGATTTCACCGAAGACTAATTCTGCATTGAGACTTCATGTAAAGATCGAACGTTTATGATTGAATAGTGTATCCGAAATTTCACTAGTTGCCTATAATGAGGTGAATCGTGAATGTACTCGTTGTAAGCATTAAATTATATGTAGATCTTTTTCCAACTCCAAACATCGACAAAATTATATATTGGGTTTCAAAAACACGGCTTAGATAAATAGACACCACCACCACCACCACCTTAAAATTAGTTTTGATGTTATTTGCATTTATGATTTGTGCTGTGCAGCGCATTTATTTTACGAATGCAGATTATATAATCTTTTAAATGAATTCAAGCTTAATATACTAGTCTTAACCTTATAGTAAAGGGACTGAATCTGGGTCACCTTTTTTCTGCAAAACAACGAGTTTGCTTTTAAGGCTGTCCAACTTTTTACTCCTTGCAGATATAGCTGAAAAATTTTATATAATTGATCACTATAATGTATTTTCTAAGTTTCCTAAGTTTGAACGAAAACAAATGAACTGCTTTATTATCAATAATTAATTAACTAATTAAACTTGACTGTGATCCACTTTACAAGCTGGCTTGTAATGTGAATCAGTGGGTTTATAAAGTGGGTCGGGGGTCCTTTAATGTGGGCCTAACTAGTATTTATGACATTATCACTCCTGATACTGTGAACAAAACACATTTTACATTTAATAAACAATGCAAACTAACTTTCAACATCAAATATAAGGCACATATAACAATTACCTGCATACATATAACATATACATAGAACAAAAATCGGGTTTTCATTAAAAGTAATTACAATTACTATCCAATAAACACAAAGTAGCAATTAAAAATATACAAAAGAAGCAACGACCGTTCCAAAATTCGGGCAGGTAGGAAGGGGAATTCACTGTGGACGTAACATTCAATCATCTCCTTTTCGACCCCTGATCCAGCTCATCGCGCTTTCAGTCCAATCACATGCGGAACCCTAACCACCACACCATCACACCATCCCACAACTCTGGAGGCTGGACAGCAATATTTTGATCCAATGAAGTATATAAGGCATAGCTAAAAAGCAAAAACACCTTATTTGAACGTTTGATTTGCAGTTTGCACCGTTCGTCAGAGTGTTTTAAGAGTACATGTGGTAAAAACATAGATTTAGTGCTTGAGAACGGCTGGCAGTGTCCGGCCGTCGGCCGCCTGAGAGCCGGATCAGCTTTTGCGTTATCCTTCCGATGACCGACGAAGACAACAATAATCTCGCGGTACTCTACTTTAATAGATATTTGTCTTAAATTAGTCAAAGGATTAAACGAGATAAATTTAATCCGTTTAATTCGCCATAAAAGAAGCAAGGATTAAAAATTTTAATCCATCAACTTTTAATCCCTTAATACGAGGATTAAAAACAAGTTAGGTAGCCGAGTTAAACGGATTAAAATTAACACGTTTTCTTAGTCAGACGCAGCATTAAAGAAATAGGATTTTTATAAAAGTTTTATCATTGGTGCATTAAACAAATAGGATTAAATTTTATCCGTTTAGCTCTTAACTCGCCGGATTAAAATTTAGTCCGTTTAATCAGTTTATTGTAAATCATCCATTTCAATTAAATAGAAAGGGCAATTAGAAGTTGTTGAGCAGACCAGAGAAGGTTTGGCTTTGTTCTATTTAGCCTATACATGCAAGAAAAATATTTTATAAGTGAACAGTTTCACAACCAAAAAAGTTTGCGTCGGTGACAGTCGAAAAATGAATCCTTGCAGCTGCCGGCTACAGTCGTCCGCCGATTGTTTTCAAGCACTAAGACACTCTAACATAGCAAAATGTTATGAAATTTATTCCACTATACTAGAAACAATAAAGATTAGAGTAAACATCAGAGATGAAATCGGGTCACCGGATTACCTGGTCATCGGGTCAGTTCGGGTCACTATATGGACCGGGTCACCGGGACAAGAGCTCTGACCCGGTCTAGACCCGGTATTTTTGATTGGGGAAATTTTGTGCTGTTAAAGCACATTTTTTAGAATTTTTAGCGTCTTTAATTACATAGATGTAGGTTTGAAATAATGATTGTGTTGAATCTTAACTAGAAAATGAAATCTAAAATTTGAAACCTCTTATTTTAAACGCTAACAATGTCCGAAAAGATAAACACTCATCGCACCCCAATATACCGAAGTATTTTTAATTTTTCCAAGTTTAAACCTGAATTTCTAAAATACCTGATCACCGGGTCACCGAGTCAGGGTCGACCGGGTCACAGGGTCAGCAAATAGTGACCCCGGTTTCATCTCTGGTTAACATACTTCAATTAAATCAACAGATCACCATTAATTTTAGATATAAGTTTGCTAAACTTGACTACTACCATAAAGTAACAGATAAATGCGTAGTACTAAAATTTCCATATGAAAACAGTAATTTCAGCACATAAACCTTAGTCAGTAGCAGTTTGTCAATGTTCTGTAGCACTATTTATCATTAGGCCCACTTTGCTGAGCCTGATTCACTTTGGAAGACATCTGGCCCACTTTGCAAGGAATTCAGCAAAAAATCGCGTGTCTTCAAAAACGAAAAAATGCACGTCCGCGAAACATAATCTGCTGCTAATTCTTACATAAATGTGTAGAGAAATAGTCAAGCAACTCGCCGATATAAATTTTATTGCAGTTTATTACTGTCAACTAATTTTTAAAGCAAAATACTTACTTGTTATCACTACGGCAAAATCGTTTTCACACATCAACATTGAAAGTAGACCGACTTTGCGCACTGAAATCTAACGACATATTGTCTTATTGGGCAATTTAAACACGTGACGAAATGCAGGCTGACTTGAGCTATCAGGTGATATAAAATTAGGGCCCATGTCAAGATAAAAGTCACTTTTTGATGCGTTCTGATCTACCAATTGTTTTTCTTGAAGCTTTTATTTTCAAGGAGGTTCTTGGGGTTCTGAGGGTTCTTAGTTTTTTTGTAGAGATTTGATCTATAACTATGTGTAGTTTCATTTTTTGATGGGGGTTCTGGGGGTTCTTAACTTTTTGATGAGATTTGATCCGTAACTACATAATATTTAGTTTCAAATTTTTGATGGAGGTTCTGGGGGTTCTGGGGGTTCTAAAATTTTTTTCAGGAGATTTGATCCTCTACTATCTAGTTTTAAGTGTTCGCTGGAGGTTCTGTGGGTTAGGGAGTCCGGGGATTTTGAAAAGTGTGTGCGTTACTTGAACTTAGATCTATTGCGATCTTGTTCATCTTTTCATCGGCTTCCGACTGATACCTATATTGTGCGCATTGGATGTTAGTCAAACAAATTTTTCAGTCTAAATTTTTGAGAGAAGCCAGGAGGACCCCCCCCCAGCACACCCCGGTTATATGGCGCAAATTGGATGACCGAGATTACAAATATACACGTTATCAACATATGATGAAGGAAAGTGTCAGATAGAAAAGATCCACAACATAGTCACGTAGCCATAGTCATTGAGTAGTGGATACAACCACATGAAAAAAATTTGAGAACCTCCTTTTTTCTGGGGGTTCTAACTTTTATCTTGACATGGGCCAAAATTAGGATCTATCTTTCATCTGAAGGAAAAAAAGAGCCAAAAATCCGTTTTTGCGGCCCACTTTGCAGGGTGGCCCACATACAGTCCCTTTACTATATGTCTCGATAGGTGAGATATTGAAGAAACACTTGTTCACTTTTTCGAAATTTTTAATTTTTCGCTTTTTAGAGCTAACTATATCCTGCCAATCGCGAAAAATTGGATTCGAGGTATCTGTAATATTTCTTGCCAAACCTGCCGCTGATTTAATGCGAAAAACATGAATACTTTGCACCCGCAAGATAGAGGATCGCGAGAAATTAACAAAATTCTTGGTCAATTGTCAAACAAAATAAATATGAGAACCAGCTAATGTGACCTGTGGCATGCCGTGAATGCTCAAATTCTATACGGTTGAACAAAATATTACCATGGTACACAGGATGAGTTTAGGATTCAAACATTTTACATATTCATTACACTTTTTGACACATTTTAACACTATTAAACATAGGGGTGAAAATTAATTACTTTTTACACGTAAATTAATAAGCTTAAGCATATCACAACGTTGGGTCATAATGTTTTGATCCAATTTATATAAAAAAATTAAAAAATTTTGAATTATAAGCGTTTTATAAAAATCCTCAATTGGAACCGGAACCGGAAGCTAGAACCGGAACCGGAACCGGAACCGAAACCGGTGCTCTGGAACCGGAACCGGAACCGGTTTCAAAAATCGGAACCGGTCCGAGCACTATTCAGAATATCGAGTACGTGCAATCGTGCAGTCGGATATCGACCTAACCCTCACCCCAGTTACCACTTACCACCGTTGTTTTGGTTTTTCATAATTTTTGCGTAACCTACATATTGACTGGTTAAACAAATGAATTAGAATTAGAATAGAACTTAATTTTATTTTTATGCCTTTACATTATTTTACAGGTCATCGATAGATTTAATCCAAGAAAATCAATCAATGGTATGCTAGATATTCTGGCTCCTTTAACTGCATTGTTTGAAATAATTAAGGTAAAAGCTTATATCTTTTCTATTCTAACTTAATATGTTTCATAAAGAATTGTCATGCTGAAAATAACGAAATTTGTTATTCAGACGCTCAATACGTTGAGAGCGCTCGTTGAGTGAGACGAATTCTAAGCTCTCGGCGATTTTATTGGATTGGCATGATTAACTGATTAGAAGGAGGCGGAGAAATGGAGGTCAAGGATAGAGAACAACATCTACAAATTGTACTGACGTGCGGTTGCTCTTTTGTAGCCACCTGAGGTTGTGCCTTGAGGATAAGTAATGACTAAGGTGGAAATCTCAGAAGTTAGTTAGAAAAGTACAGCAGAACGAACTCGAAACGTGTAGGAGCACAACGTCTAAGATGAAGGAAAGAATGACCATCGGCAATTTGTTGTTTTAACCATGAATCGTTGTCATAGTAATCGCTGATTTATACGAAATAATTGGGAAACTTAAGCTTTCCATTTTTAAGTTTTCCATTTTAATTTATTAATGGATGTAATGTACCCTTTATCACACACTAAGGGCAGGAATTATATTAATATATATTACATACATTTGTTGCTTTCAGCATGCTTTATCTCATCCTAAACGGCATTACCCCAATCAAATTCCAAGAGTGAGATACCTCAGCAAATTCTTTCAAGATATTTCCGAAGCATTTATTGACTTTTGCAAGGATGAGTAAGGATTTTTGTTCAGATATCACTGCTTGGTGTCAACTTTCATTTTAGATGCAATTGCCTACTCGCTTTTTGGTATCCTATCGCAGAGACTTTGAACTTAGATCTCCGTTATGCAAGCTACCCTAGAGCGTGCTCATCCACAATAAAGCAAATTATGAAGTGAGAACTTGCTTCTCACCTACTATTTTCTAAATATATATACAAAAACTAAAGCCCACTTTGCTATATATACCAATTTTAGGAATTTGAATGAAGCGGAGAAGAATTTGGTTGACTATGTAATCAGTGTAACTATTATGGTTGGTGGATTGTTAAGTTCGCTGCGATTAGCACAGGAGGTACGCACTGTCTTGGCGAAAGCAGGAAATCGATTTGTAATTAGCTGCTGGCTGAGATACCTTACCAGGCTCATGTTATCCAGTCTTTCACTGACTGTGAAGTTTACTTACACCCACCTCACTTCAGTAGGTTCGCTAGTTAAAGCAATTTTGCAGGGGTCACTGAATTGGCTTACACTAAATTCATCTGCAATTATCCAAGACGCTCTTCTACTAAGCTGTCAGTACGTCCATTACATATTGTAACCGAAATGGATAAGGTTTGTATAAATGTTTAGCAAACTTGGGCACTAAGAATGACAAATGGAATTCTATTACCATTTAAACATGAAAAGGAATTGGAGATACGGAGTCTACGATCTTCATTTTTCCATCTTGGAGAATGGGAAGTTTCTATCAAACGAAACATCTCAACAAAAGTGTGGCAGGCACATTTGGTAAGATTACTGCATTAGATTACTGTATCTACAGCGAGATGGCATCAAAACGAAAATTCGAATAAAGGTTTTAGCAAGTTTTAGTTTTTAGTTTTAGTTACAATTTTGCGAATTTTTTCCAAAACACGAACCGAAAATTGCTGATCGGAATTCAAAAGGCCCACCTAACTTGATCCGAGTCATAGTTATTTCATTGGCGATTTTATTCGTATAGCGCTTATTTTGTTATTTTATTTGTCACATTTATCTATTTAGAGCTGGCTAAACTATTTCCAAATTCTAAATTTGTTTTTATATATTATTTACTAAACAGTAAACAGGACAAGTTATTTTTAATTTTCAGGTATCCAAGGATAAGTCATGTGACGCTGAACGATGTTCTGCCCTGTCATTTCCAAACCTCTTATCAGATAAGACCGTCTCTCAACTTCTCATGTGAGTGTTACATCGTGCCAGTCGATGCAATGTTTGCATGAGAAAACTAGTGATATTAACTTAATACTACAGCAAATTAAATTTTTTGTATTCAGACCTCAAAATATAAATAAATAAATAATAAATCAGAGTTTTTGCACTCTCATTCAGTCTGTATCTTTAATCTTTAATTTAGAGCAGCAGCCAAAATTCGAGCAACACGTTTGAAAGCAGAAGCCGTGATTCCCTTGCTTTGGGGAAGAGATCAACTGCACATCTTCAAACAGCCAGACGCTGATGCTATCATGGAGGCCCACTTAGAAAAGCATCCAACCTTTGTTATCCTATCACCACTGCTGCATGCACGAAATGAATGGAATAGGATTCCAGAAATAACGGCTGGACAGAAATGCTTATAACTGAAATCCACTAATTAAGCCTCACAATACTTCAGTTCAGTTATGCGACATAATGAAGCATACGACATCCAACGATAATTGGACAATTGTAAGATGTAGCAAGAGTACATAAGAGTGTGCTACTACAGTTGTCAGAGTAAAAACTATGCTCTGCTCGCCAACGGCCCCCCCGCCAATCAGACCCTAGTGACCCCCCCCCCCGTAAATCAGTACCTAGTCGAAACAAGGGTACACTCACTCGCTCTGTTTATGTCCTCAAGCTCGAAAACACAAGCACTACGTGCGCGCGTTTTGTGTCTGTTTCGGGGTTTAGAAAACAAACATAGCGCACGAAATTCTTTGAAGTGATGGATCTAATTTTCGGGGGGGGCCTTAGCGAACACAGCATAGTTTTTGCTCTGATAATATAGACCTTGCCTAGTGGCATACTCTTAAGCCTGGTTTACACTATGAAACTTTCATCTGATTTTATCAGATGTAATAAATATCAGAGCAAACATTTTTCATCCGACCCGTACTTTACACTGTCCACCAAACAAGTAAAGAGTTTGCGTCTGACAATGACACAGTGTCCAATGAAATTCAAAGTCTGTTGCTTCACGCCACCTGTCTTTAAAATGAAGCTATACGACTGGTTAGTTTATTCTGATATCAGACGAAATTTCCATTTTGATCCAACAAAAATTTTCTTGTCAGAGCTGAGTCAGCTAGTCGTTTACATGCGAGAATTTCGTCTGACATTTGTTGGAGGAAAATTTTCATCTGACAAAGTCAGACGAAAGTTTGATAGTGTAAACCCCCCTTATTGTGTACATACTCTTGGATGTAGTAGTATTAGCATCCGTGTTTGCAATAGAAAATATAAACGTGTAGGCTTCATTATGGCTAAGGTTCGATGATTGGCATTTTCTTGCCAGGGAGCAAGTTAAATAAATTAAATGATTACCTATGGGCGCCCTCAAGTTCATTTTAGGCTTAAGGGGGGGCTACTAAAATGGACTTGCCCCGACTTTGTCCGATTGGCCTACTTTTTGGCGAGGATGTAGAGCATGGGTGTGGTCAAAAAATATCGGGTACTGAGATCTTAGTTGCCTTCCAGCCATGTGCAGCCGTCGCGTTTATGTGCCCGACCCCCCATTTTTCGCAACTACCAACAAAATTCATTAAAAATTTCTACTGACTGCTAGGCCCAAGCTTCAAAGCTGTCATTCGCCAATATGATTTGGCACATATGTCCCTACCTGCAGAAAAATACTAGATGTCTGTATCTTATCTGCATCTAAGGGAATTACTCTTCAAAGTTGAAGTTTCGGCAAAAATTTTAAAAAGTTTGGCTAACGAAAGGAAAATTTTATTACTGGTGCGAGCTATAAAGCTGTAATTTGGCATAGTAGGAGGCCCTCCTATAGGAGTACTCATTTGTGCCAAATGGCAAGAAATTCTGCCGCGTGAAAAATTTTTTATGTCAACTTTAATCTTAAAAAATTGCCGAAACCGCCATTTTCAGTCTGTCGAATCCTGTGTAGAGGCTTTCTGCAGCCATAGAAGTCGCAAACCTTCACTAATCGAGCTGAAATCTTTTGTGGGGGTGTTTTCGACCTCGCTGAGTTCAAAAATCTCAAAAAAAATTTAATTTGAAAAAATTTAATTTTTTCGATTTCTGGGCTACCATTCCCCAAAAAAGGCGTTTTAGGAAATTTTTGAAGATTAAAGTTGACATAAAAAATTTTTTACGCGGCAGAATTTCTTGCCATTTGGCACAAATGAGTACTCCTATAGGGCCTCATTCTATGCCAAATTACAGCTTTATAGCTTGCACCAGTAATAAAATTTTCCTTTCGTTAGCCAAAAATTTTTAAATTTTTGCCGAAACTTCAACTTTGAAGAGTAATTCCCTTAGATGCAAATAAGATACAGACATCTAGTATTTTTCTGCAGGTAGGGACATATGTGCCAAATCATATTGGCGAATGACAGCTTTGAAGCTTGGGCCTAGCAGTCAGTAGAAATTTTTAATTAATTATGTTGGTAGTTGCGAAAAATGGGGGGTCGGGCACATAAACGCGACGGCTGCACATGGGTGGAAGGCAACTAAGATCTCAGTACCCGATATTTTTTTGACCACACCCATGCTCTATATCCTCGCCAAAAAGTAGGCCAATCGGACAAAGTCGGGGCAAACCTTTAGTAGCCCCCCCCCTTAAGAGGGCTATAGGGAAAAAAAGTGGTCCGGGATTCGATGAAACGACGCCACGAAAAACATATATGGATGAGGCTTCATTATCATTTATTGGTAGTTGTCTAGTTTTACATCCAAGAGTACCTACATAAAAACTAAGAGACTTTGGTAAGCACCACGCTCTTAGTTAGTGGGCCTGAGACATGATCTACACAATAATGGCTCACCCCTCCCACAAATTAGACCAATCACTTCAAAGAAATTTTCTATCTCTTAATAAAGAAATCTCGCAACACACGCTTCGGACTAAACTGACTTATGTTTTTTAGCTTTAGAACGCAGGCATAGCGTACAAATCTCTTTGAAGTGACGGGTTTAATTTGTGGGGGCTGGGGGTCAGTCATTATCGTGCTGATTATGTCGCAAGCCTAAATGAGCGTGGCGCCTGTCGTACTCTTAGATATTATGTACTTTTGCTACAACCTAAAGGTTCAAATTTCAACTAAACTAATCTTACAATAAATACAGGAGTGTGTGAAACAAGATAGAATTTACTATCAAATTCTAAATAAAGGACTTAGTGTCACAGTAATAAGAGAGTCACGCTCTGTCCTATCTGTCATCAGCTGCAAAGCTATAACCACCCGTTCTCTCGCAAAAGTGTGCCGAAAATCAAGCAATTTGTGACGCTATAATAATGGAGGTTCTATGTCTGCATTCTAACAAACACAAGGAATACCAACAGTTGTGATCTCGAGGTTTCCGCTAACATATATAGCGATTGTCCTAAAGATTTCTATTAACTGATAACGACTGTCTTAGAGGTTTCCGTTAATATATCACAAATGCAAATGCGGAAGGGGAATGCCATTAACTCTACAGCTGATAACAGAGAGATCGCCAGCTGTCAATCTTATGCAATATCTATCAGCAAGGTACAGAGGGAAACAGAACAACGTGAAAACAACAACAGAAATGATACTTTTCAACAAAGACAGTCGCCAATAAATAGAAAAATAACAAAGATGAAAAGCAATTGGAAATAATATACTATTTATACTATACACAGTATATTGCAGCCATAGTTTTACCAGGAGGGGTGTTTGGGGGCTATCCTCAACAAAAAATTTCGACCAACTTTACCCTCTCCCAGAGTTTTTACTTTCCCTCCCACACTTTTGATTACCCCCACCCCGACCCCGCCCCAGCACTTTTTGGGACCATTTTGCCAAAAACGGTCATTTATTGAACAAATTTTCTCTAACTTAAAAACGTTTTAAAATAGTGAAAGCCCGCCTAAGACGATAAAAACAAGCCTTGTTTGGACAAAAAAGCGGTAAAATATAAAGCATTTCGCACTTTTAGGCCATTTTTGGGTTTCCTGAGGTCCTAATTTGGGGAGAGAGGGTTCGGGGGTGCCGCATCACATTTCGGGAATCGATAAACAAATTTCTAACGTTTTCCCCCTAATCAAAATTTCCGGTGAAACTATGATTGCAGCTGGCCAGCCAACTCGTCAAACTGGGGCCCGTTGCATAAAAGGTATTACTAAACTTATTAGCGATTAGTTGATTAGTGCAGCAGTATTAAAGAGCAAAACTAGTAATAAAAACAACGAGTTTTGGCGTTTTCGGTATTATTTTGTTGATTAATGTAGTAACTAATTTAAAAATGGCCATTGAGTTTCAATATTCTCTCCTACTCAATAGTTTTGATCGCAAATATCAAAGAAAACGCGACTTTTTAAGGTTATTCCGTTGGCTTAGTCCTAATTTAACTATACACCAATTTTAAACTTATAGTTCGTTAGAGCATATTATCTTCGAAACAACAGAACGACTATAGAACATCCCTTTAGGCTCTTCCAGAACTTTAGTTATTTTCAATCAATGCTACACTAATCAATTAATCACTAATAATTTATTAGTAATACGTTTTAAGCAACGGGACCCTGCTGGTAATAAAATAATCACAGAATGTCAAGTCAATAATCACAGACAAAATCAACAGGTTTGCTAAAATTAGAGCTGAAAAGTCAAGAACCACAGATAATCAACATCAGAAAAATAATTAAACGCGAACGAGTATCGCACGGAAATAAAAGCAGGGTTTCAGGTTTCATGTTTGAGCTCGACGGCTGACTTGCTGAGCGTCGACAGAGATCTAGGTTGACTTGTTAGGATATTTGGGTCTCCATGTGTCGACACGACTATTATAGTATTATACAATACTACAACTACATTCCATCTATTCTTACATCTTTTGCCGGAAAATTAATGCGGAAATTCAAAAATTTTAATCCAATAAGCGTTTTACAGCAAAACTCAACCTAGAACCGGAACGTGGTTTAGAAATAATAAGACAGAATAGAATAGAAACCGGATCGACACAAAATTGAATTCAAATTTCAAAGCAAGACGACCCGAGAATCACTATTATACAGTCGGTGTACAGGCGCTTACAAACGCGCTGACAACTGTAAGCTAGCTATAAACCTGTGAAGCATACCATGCTGTTGTGCAAGATTTAGTCTGTGATAACAATAGTCAATAATACAAAAACCACACGAATTAGGAACTATTAGTTCCTAATGTTGCTAAATCACCTAAACATGAGGTTACAAAATCAGGTACATAATCGTCATTTCCTAAACGTTTCTGTTCCAAAATAGTTTCCATCGTGACATCGCCACTTTCAACAAACAGAGTCTTCATTCCAAAACTTCGACCAAATAAAATATCAGTGTTATGCCTGAAACAATAGGTATATGGAAGAAGTGAAAAACACATTGGACTAGCTAAACGGGCATTTCTCTTTCGGATAGGGAAAGACAATCAAATATTATCACCAACAAGAATGACTTGAGTCTATAATTAGATATTTAAGAAGTTAAAAGTTGACCCCAAGAGGGGGACGACTCTCAGGTGTGGTGTGAGCTTGATCAAATTCCAGATTACCACTTTCTTCCATCAGCCTTCTTAAAGAACCAACCTAACTTCCAACATGTGGCCACCCATACTATACAATAATGTTGGACAAAATTTAATCCGGCATTTAGCGACTACCGATCAAGAGCAACCAAACATCTGACATTAGCCATGAATGCACACCACGAAAAACTGCTGAGAAAAATTACAACTTCAGAATTCTTGACAATTACCTGTCCCCAACCATCAAACAATCCTCCGTCCTATCCACCAAGTGGTTCCTTTGAAGATAGTCCAGCAAACACTTGTGAGGCTTTCCCATCACAATAGGGTCGCGTCCGGCTGCCTCAGTAACAGCTTTGACTATACTACCTGTGCCTAAAATACAGAAATGGGCTAGTGTCCTTCTACTGTACCATAGTATGACATGACAACCACACCGTAAAACATGGAAAGGCAAGTGCTGGAAGTTGTAATCTGCTTAATGTCACGTAGTAAGGTGGTAATTCCTTTTAGAGTCATCGACTCTGAACCGTTATTACTCATTCATTAGTTGGAGTCAAGAAGCCATCCTCACATAAAAATGTAGCTTAATATTTTTCTCTTTAATAAATACTATGAAACTGTTTCTGGTTTTCTAAAACTGTTTTGCTACAATTTAAAAGGAATATCATTTTTCAGATTTTTTTGCAAACTAAAGCAAATTTTTTCTCAGGACATGGGTTATATACATCATACGATACCTCTATCAAATTACCTAGAGAGCCTTTTTTAACCACTGTGAAATCGCCTTTCGATTTAGAGAAATTAGCTAAAATGTACGGGCAACCTGAATTTTGCCTACTTTTCTCAACCTCATCAAGCGATTGCTAGAAAGCAGCAAGCGGGGTAACTAAAAAGGCTCTCGGGGTATTTTAGTGCAAATTACACCTGTGTTAAAGCATGGATTATGTGACTTCTACAAAATGACAAGTTTTTGACTCCATAAAAATAAAATTGATTCTCTCGAAAGAGAAAAGCTAGAAAGAAGCTTTCAACATCAAAAATGCATAATGAGATTGTTATAACTATGCATCTACAATCTACTAGCCAGCTGTCTGAAATTGACTAAATCCCGAACGGAAGCTCCGACATTTCGAAGCGGGATTGCGCCGAGCTAAAAGAAGTAATTTTGAAAATTTTCAACAAATTTTAACTTGATTTGAGTCGTGCGCTTGCAATAGTACCCCAAAAAGAATCACCAAGCTAAAGTTAAAGTTCAGTAATCAAGCTTTAGTAGTAAGACCCTAGGGGTTACGACAAAAACTGTTGGTGAAGCGAAAACCCAAACGAACTTGCTATCAGATGGGGCCGAAATGCAGTAATCATTTTAAATTCGCCCTGCAAAAACTGTTTATTAAAGCTTATGTAGTTGTGTGCAAACTAAAGACTAGCAAGTTAAACAACAAGTACTAATTAGATAAATTTTTGACACACAGTATCTGCTTCCTATGTTACCTGGTATCGTTATTTGACTGTTACCACTGGGCATTGTCGAATCCTCATTGGTAGCTACATAAAGCTCAGCAGTCCCGTGCAAATATGACGTGGCCTTCACCAACTTCGGATAGGAGAAATGACCATCAAAGCCCACGAGTACTGTACTAACCTGAAAAGTAACTACAGAAGCAATGTAAACAAAACTAAAACAGAATTATCAAAACAACATAGTTAGTGGTACACCAAAGACTAGGCTTAACCAAAAGTATTATGTAATGTAATTTATGTAATGGGAAAAGGAAGACATTCAGAACGTCCTAATGCATTTGAAAAATGTCGGCGTAGCATGTATATACTACTTCTCCACGAGATTTTGCTCTTAATGTTTCGAGCATATTGTAAGCTTAATACAAAAGGAAGCGCTGAGTGTCTTACTCTTCCTATTGTAAATTGAACTAATGCTTTGGGCTTGACAATGCGGAGAGAGCGTTCTTAGCCTGAAGAGACCAGCTCGACAGCCGCAAGATAAACCTCGGAAAACTTCAGAGGAAGCAAACCCTTCCATATAAGTGATCCTAGGAACATGATTTGAAATAATTTAAAATTAACACCCGAAAAATGTTTCTGGGTATGCCAAGGTAAGTTTATATTCAATAAATTCCGGAGTTCACAGGAGACAAAAGAATCAAAAGCATCAACGGTTAATGTTTAAACTTATCCTGATCATATTATGATATACCTCAGGATCGAGATCAGTACCGAATGATTCAATACTTGAAATGTCATTTGCGTTAGCAGTGTAGTTGTCAACAGGGTCTGGCTAAAAACAAAAATGAATCTACAGGAGTTAATGATTGCAACTGGGCCCCTGATTAAATCAAAGTCTTAATGACTTTATTGTGCGGTGCACCCTGCTGTGCGATTTCCAATTTAAAGTCTGACTGAACGATCAAATGAACTTAAGGGGGGGGGGTCGCTTTGGGTCAAAATCGATAGTCACGGATTTCGCTCATTTTCACACGCAATATAGGTACATATGTTCTCAAAAACAAGACAAAACATTAGAGTTCGAAATCAAACGGTGGCAGAGATATTCAGCTATAAATTTGGAGAACTTGAAAATCACTGTGATTTGCCCTCCCAGGTCATGCTGAGACAGAACGGCAGCGAAATTTGGGTCAACTAATATGGCAAATTAATTCTGCGGGTTTGCTAATATTTTGATACCAAAATGACTCCGGGATATCCAGCCAGTCGTTCACAGTACATTTTTCAATTGTGAACTGACCCTTTTTCATCTAACTGTGCCCTCAAACTTTAACTTGCTCTAACTTTCAGATGCTAAATTTCAGACACATAGTTCTATTAGAAAAGTTATTCCGCTCATCAGTAGCTATCGAATGATACCCATTTTGTCTATATTTTGGAAATTTCAAAAATTGACTTTTGTGACCTTTAAGCGATCAAAGGAGCTGACACGACAGAAAAGTTCTACCTTGAAGCGTTTGCCTTTACCATAATGTCAGGCAGGCATTGAGAGTTTTATGTGCCAATTTTGGTGACTTTCGAGTGGGTAACGAGGGAGAAATTATTAAAAAACGTGAAAATTGTGCAAAATGATGATTTTGGCAAAAGTAGCACATTTTGTGGCAAGATTTTTGAGAGCACTACAATCGGTAGAAATTTGCAACTACTGTCATAAGAATTCTGTGTATGCGTAGAGTGCAACTATCTATAAGCGATTTCTGTAGCTTTTGCCAATCGTGCAGGAGAGGCGAAAATGTTTTGCTGGTCCTGTTTTTCGTGGTACAAAAAGCACCAATTTCCCGAAATTTTGACTTTGAAAAATCGCCAAAAATCCGGCACTCAACAATATTGTTTCAGAAGGGTTATTTGCACTCTCTGATATGTCCTTAACATGTACAACAAGGCTGCAGCGCTGTATCTTGCATACAGCGAAAAATTTTTCTGCCACAAACTTTTTAACCTAACTTTTTCATTTTCCTATGTTTAACACATGTCGAGGTCACCTTTGAAGGGCTCTACAGCACGATAGAAGCAATATTACGCAAAACGCACCTGTCTTGTTTTGGGGACCCATGGGGACTACAAAATATGTGAAAATGAGCAAAATCGGAGATGGTCTAAAAATCGGCAAAAAAGCGACCCCCCCCCCCCTTAAGTAAACAGTTCCACTTTTGGGACCCTAGCAGTGGATCTGCAAAGCAATCAAACGTAATGTTGAAAAAATTTGCTATTTATTCGAGAATGAAACGCTTAAAAGTTACATTAAAATAAATAAAAACAAAGCTTAATTTGATTTTGTATTTTGCACATGAATTTGTGAGTGTCCGTTGCGAGTACAGACAAAAAGCCTTTCCATTCTATGGTATCAAATTTGAGAAATTTCTCAAAGGTTTGACAGTAACACAATAGACTGTAATAATCCTGGGTTAACCTTAGGCTAAAAAATTGGAGGGGTGAATGTGAGGAAAGAGCTAGTGAGAACTCAGGGAGTAAAAGTGACAGACATGCAAAGAGCGGTTAAAATAGGCTCACTTTGTTTATAACGTGTCGCCATGGATCAAAAATATAAGACAAAGAATAGGAAAACGTCAATTTTGTATCCAAACATTCCGGAATAGATGGAAAAAATAAAAAATTTTGAAACAGAATACCTAAAATTTGAGAACATCTGTGCTGTGACTGTGAGTAGGCGGAATCCCAAAATGCTTGGAAAGATGTCGAGTGGGGGACGAGACGAGTGTTACCCAAAAAGCAACAATAGCACAAAATACAAGTCATCCGTGTGAAATTTCTACGTACCCCAATTCCTATATGAGATATCCCGTAACGATCTAATTCACGTCCAATCCCAGTGGATCCAACCACATAAACCTTCCCAGAGATTCTTTGATTGCTCAGGAAATCAGCGGCAACACAACTGGTTGTAACCACTTGATCCTAAAAAATAACAAAAATAATTCTGACAGGCCTACAAAGTTTGGCAAAGCTTCCTGAGTTACATGCCTAGAAGTGCCTAATGACAGCACAACTACTGGCAAGTGACATGATGAACGTTGCTAGGATGGACTCCACCTTACCACCCGCACTCGGAAAAACTTAAGGAACGGTTTATTAGACCTCATACACTAATGGGAAATATTTCAAATTCGGAAAATTTTAAGATTTAAAATACATAATTATATATAAGTAATTCAGGAAGCTTCTTAATTTTCCAATAGAATCAAAGAAATTTACTTAATTTGTCATCACTCGGAAATGATGCCTGCGTTTGCGTAGCCGTTTTAAATATAAAAAGGCGAAAGGCATACGCTATTCCGAATGATAAACCTAACATGTGGCAGTTACAACCTATCCCTTGAAAGAACATGCAGGATCGGGTTTCCTCCCAACCCCCAACCACCAGGATAAGCTCCATCCTCTGGGCGGCAAGGATAGGACGATTGATAAAGCAGTGTGGTAGGTCTTCAGTTTCAGCCGCATAGTTGGGAAAGAAAGAAGACTGTTGGAGTATTTGTACTGCAAGAGTACATAATACGTAAGAGTATGGCAAGCGTAATACGCTATGTATTATCAGCTCGCTACCATCCTCTGCACGCTATCAGCTTACCCTCCCCATAAATCAGACCCCTTAGCTTAAGCAAATTCGAACGTTATGCTTGCACGCTAAAGCTCGAAAACACAACTAGTCAGTTGGGTCAAAGTGCGTCTGTTGCGTGCAAACAGCGGGCAAATTTGCTGGTCATATTCTTATGTATTATGTACTCTTGGTACTAGAAGTGAGTAACTAGCCTAACTCGTTTTTGGAGGGAGAGTCCAGCCAGACTCATCCAAGAATTATTGACATCGACAGTAAATTTCCGGAACAAACTAGTAACACACAGAAGAATAAACACTTCCATAGTACCTCTGACTTAATCATTGAAAATCCCAATTTCTGACATTTCTCCACATACTGATCCCGACTTTTTGAACTGTTATTCGTCAAAAGCACAACATGTTTACCCTAAAACAATAAGTCAAGAAATCCACATAAAGTATGTTCACTTAACAAACCTAAAATTTCAAATTATTCTCTTCGTTATGTCCAATTATCGGAATTACAGATGCGGAACCAAGAACCTATCTAGCATCTATCTTATCAAACAGAACCAGACCCAAAAGTGTAAATCAAAAACACTTTTGTCGGGTCAACTACTCTTCTGCGAGTGTTAGAAAGGGTAATTAAAGGAAGCTAAATAACTTTGACCACATTGGCAGGCTCAGCTGAATTTTCGCTTCAGCAGCTACAACAAGACGAGTTTCAGTATCAGAAGCAGCACGACCCGGGGGTTCTTGAACTTATGCAGCTAAAACCAGATAGGTGACTGAATCTCAACAGATAAGCTGTTGAATTTAGCCAAAACTTTCCTATATAGATTTACTTCATGTAATACCAAAATTTTAAATAAATTCAAACTTGCAATATCGTGCAAGAATTTCACTCCATCAATGGATCCTGGAATGGCCTCGTTCCTTGTCCAAAGAACACCTAAACAGTACACAAACGCCATATAAGTATTTTAAGTCATTAGTTGTAGTTGATGATGCATCCATCATGCCTCTGTTCATGTTATTTGCGCCTTCACACTGTTACTCTAAAAATTCAGTGACCATCCATCCATACAGCTCCAAGGGCCCATCTCAAGATCAGTCGGGCCATACCTACTGAATTCTAAATAAACAGGTAAACGTCTAATAATCTATTATTCAAACTGACGCGGAAACTAAATTGTCGCTTACCATCGCAATCAAGGAGAACAGTTTTCACACAGCCGAGTAAGCTAGAGAGATCATCCTTAGTGAGGCGTTTACAGGAAGCCATTCTTGTGATAATGCACATTCCAAGTAGCTACAAACAGTTTCATTAACCTCCGCTTTTGTGAATAAACGTATAAACATATACTTTGAAGCTTAACAGTAGAGCATCAGCAGTGGATTTGGAGAAAGCAGCGAAACACGTGATTTTGAGCGGAGGGAATTTGTGATTAAGATTTATTGTACTGTGCATATTTCCACCTAATTGTAACCGTAAAACTACATCTCTCAAAAAATAGTTCCCTCCCATTATAGCTTATTTCCACCCAGTTATTATATGAATCCCTTTAAATTCACTTAATACAATATTTTCTTTGAGCTTGTAATCCTAGACTGCAGCATTTACCATGGACTACAGCAAATAAAAATTGGACTAGCTGAGGACTAAGTCCAACTTAAGGTGGTGATTCTTTTTGGGTTTGGGCACATATTGTTGGTTGACGGCTCAAACCAAGATGAAATTTGATGAAACTTTCCAAAATAGGTTCATTTGGTGTTCTAACACCCTCCGCGCAATCCCTCTTCAAAATTTCGAGAGTTCCGTTCAGGATGGTTTTTGCCAATTTTTTACAGTTTAGCAGCAGCTGCATAGTTATGACTATACTCAGCTGAAAGATCTCGTTGAGCTCTACATTTTTGCCTTTGGAATCATCTTTCTAGCTTTTCGCAATCGAGAGATAGCTGATTTTCCTGTTTTGGCGGTGAAAACTTGCCATTTTCGCAAAAATCAAATAATCCAAGATTTCTTGAACTACGCAAGCCGTAAAATTAAACTAAGGGTGTCAATTTGAAGGTCTCGTCGAGGCCGATCATCCGTGGCATGATAATCTTCCAACTGCTATCCCGTGAACTACTATCATAAAAAATCTAGTTTTTGCAAAACATGACCAAGTTTTTTCCAGCGATTGTGGAGCATTTACTATGCAAGCTAGAGGGTTGCCACTTACTAGACATGTTTTACACAAAAATACCCAGGGACCCTTTTTTAGTTGCCCCGATTGCTGCTTTGTAGCTAAGGTGGCCGCATACGAAAGTTGGGAAAAGTAGGCAAAATCCAGGTTGCGCAAGCATTTTAGCTAATTTCTTCATAACGAAAAGTGATTTCATGATAATTAAAAAAGGGCCCCCAGCTATTTGATAGTGGAATCGAATGATGTAGCCGATGCCTCACGAAAAAATTTACTTTAGTCTGCAAAAAATCTGGAAAATTAAAGTACTTCGAAAATCCATTGAAATAGTTTCCGAGAACTGAAATTAGTTTAATTGCATTCATTAGAAAGAGAAAATCTTAAGCTCTATTTTGATATAAAAATGGCTTCTTATCTCCAAGTAATGAATGAGTAATAAGGGTTCAAAGTTGATGTCTCCAAAAGGAATCACCACCTTAAATGAGAAACCAGCGCTTACCTCATAGGCTAATCCTCACCTTACTGATTGTACTCACCATCTGACTTAGTGCAAACCGGTGTTTGTATTCTTGGATGTAAAGGCGGTACTATTTTAATACCGCCACAGACACCACGGTTCCGATATGTCTAGAACTAAAGTCTGACCAAAAAATGTAAAGATTGTCTTTATATCTCAAAAACGTTTCAAGATAGCTACCATAAGGTATATATTTTCTGAACCGGACTGGTGATGAGATCTCTTTTGTGAAAATTTTTTGAAATTTCCTGTGCGATTTTAAAGGGTGTTGCTTTTAGATGAGCGAGTTATTCCATTTTTCGATTTTCAAAATCCTTTGATCTTTGCCGCGTTTTGAATTTGACTGGCTACTACTCCTGACTCGCTCAGTGGAAAAATGTATCGATTAGATTTTCAAGACAGTCTAGGCGTCAACTTTGTCTTGATATATGTGCATTTCAAAATTTGAAAGTAGATTTTTTCGAAAAATACCACCATTTTTCTGGACATATAAAAGTTCATTAGTCCGGTTCAGGAAATATAATATAGCATATTAGGCTTCATGGTAGCTGTCTTGAAGCGTTTTTGAAATATGTGTATATATATATATATATATATATATATATAGAAAACAATTTCGCTTTCTACTTTTGGTCAGACTTAGCAAACTTTCTCATGAAAAATTCGCGGATATTCAATTGTCAACGGAAAGCGAGATGGTTACTAACGGAATATTATCTCACTTTTCCTTCCGTTAAACGTCGCTATTGCAGTTCTTCGAGATACAGTGAAAATATCAAGCAAATCAAGTGAAGGCTGACACTACGCATATTAAAACGCAAATATTTCATGTAACTATACTATCACTACAAACAACAGAAGACGAAAATTTTGTTTAATCGATATAAGTTACATAATACAAGCATGAACATGCAAAGTTTCAATAAGTTTATCTGTCAGGTACAGTTGGTAGTGGGGCAGACGAATATTCTTGCACAAGCCTTAAAAGTTGTTTGCAATAATCGATTTCTTCTTTACAAGCTTCATCCTCAGAATGCAATCTGATATTATCTTCCAGAATTTGTGAACCGCCGTTCTCTGCCAAAGTCTGACAAAAAGAAATACAAAGTTATTAGTGACCCCGAAGACGTCTAGAAACTTTTTAAACACTTTCTGTGCCAGTGGAAAATCAACAAGAACACAACAAATTAATACACAGAAACAGCATCAGACACATTTAAATTACACTTAAATTAAATTTAAATGAAGCAAAGTAAGTCGAAATGCTAATATCTGACTTTACCAGTCCTTGTTCAAAAACCTCAACAGATCCATAGACAATCCAAAGCTTCTCACCTTGACTACAGGGGATGAAGGTGATTCAGCAGCCAGTTTGACCAAAGCCAAGGAAGCAATTTCACGGACTTGATCATTGGACGAGACAAGCAGTTTAAGCAACTGATCGGCCATGCCCATATTGAAAGCAGTCTCTGAAAGGGAAGTATGTAGCTCTACACTAATAAAGAACACCAGAAAAAGACACATACACTCAACACCACTCAACGTTTGTAACAGTCAAGCTAATTCCAATTGAAGTTGAACTACGCTAAGTACGCTTGAAATGAAATAGCAACTAAGTACTACTGAAATAGCAACAAATCGTTAAGTTAATAATATGCCGCACAAGTTCTAATTTCGTTCAGTTTATCGCAGCCAACAAACTTCCTACAAATAGCTGAAAGACGACATATGTAATAAAGTGAGTACTTGCAGGACAACCCCAAGCTGTAACTTACAGCAGTCAGAATGTACTAAGAAATTTTTGTGAACACGTATAATTTTAGTAACTAACCCGAATTAATACCTCTGTGCTCCTCCGACCGATGAAACAAATACTGTAACAGGAAGGCAGCTTTTGTTGGTAACTTGGAATCATCGGAGTCCAAGGCTTTTACCAGATAATACAGTCCGTCACTGGCTATGAATTCAGCTTCCACCTTATCATCACCTCGAACCAAAGCTGAAATCAACAAGCAAAGAAGTTAAGGTTAAGATTTACTAGTGAGCTCATAGTCCTGGTAATGCTCATTGTCCTCTTTCTATTTTCAACATACTGATTAGAGGGAACCCTCACTCTTATAAAATAAGTCCAGATTAACTACGGTCTTTCACCAAATCAAGTGACTACGACGTGGAAAAGCAAGGCTTGATCAGATTCCTGACTCTCAGAAGAAATGGACAGACAACAGCGTCCATTCTACAATTTTACAGCTGCTATTATTCAAGTAACCAGAGAAGCTAAAACCGAAAGAAAGACGGACCAAATGAAAGCCTATGTGGAATGTAAGTGCTCCAAAACTGGAAAGCCCCTCCCAATAAATTCCGATCTTCCCCCCGCAACCCCAAAAATTGCCAAATTTTGCCATTTTTACCCTACATTTTCAAATCTAAATTTTCACTATTTTTGCTTAAAAACACCTAACATTAGTCGTTTAAGCAGCTTATACACAAAAAACCCACAAACATTGGGAAGAATTTTCTAAAAATACGCCCCCCATTTTGGGTGAGCCCCCCGAGAAGCCCCCACCCCATAAAAAATTGCCAAGGAATAAGCCAGATCATGTCGTTTTCTATGTCAAACACAGGCTAATCTACATACACACTTGAAAAGTCACTACGCAACTTTATAGTTTTATGATAAGAGTAGTGAAAGTTACAACAAAAGCGAAAAAATAATCATAGTGTCTACCAGAGATTCCATAGAGAGCTTTGGCTCTGCAAGCAGAAGAAATATCTTTGTCAAGCATTTCCATTAATACTTTTAGCATCCCTGATTCAAATAACTTCTAAAAATAAGTTGCAACATTTAAAACGAAATAATGTAAAGTAACATTTAAATAATAAGGTGTCCAAAGCTACGGTACAGAATAAGGTGTATCAAAGTGGATAATAGTACAAAAGCTGCAAAGTTGTGAAATGGGTCAAGCATAAAAACAGAAAACGTCCAAAAGAACTAACATTTCAATTTAACACTATGAAAATTCAAGACCTGCTGAGAGTAAGGATTATTCTGAGCCAGCTCTCCAATTAAGCCAGCAGCACCGGTACGAAATTCTGCTTTAGGAGATGCCAGCATTGGCACAAGAATTCGGTAGCCGCCAAGCTTATGGAAATCTGAAATTGTAGAAACACTACACATGAAAGGTCAAAACAAGCTAAAGGGCCAGAATGAAAACTAATATGAATTAAATTAGCAAGTCATTCTCAACTTAAGGTTCTGGTTTCCTTTCGGGTATTTTTGACTCCTACGGCTTTAATCCTCTACGCAAAGGGCTAAAACGTACGAAATAACCTATTTCCGTGCTCTTTAACATTCTCGGACCAGTCCCGTATTTTTAGGCCAAAAGATAAAAAGTTTTGGTTTTTGGCCTTAGGCTCCCAGTAAGTAGACAAGACACGGGATTGGTTGATGTGGCTGGAAAGAGGACTCGAAAATGAACATTTTTGCTCTTACAACCTTTGGGCTGTCTCCAATGGTTAAGTCAGTATAAGCAAAAAACTGTTTTTAGGGTCAAAAAATGGCCATTTTCGACGAAATCAGTTTTTTAAAAATTACTGCCACATGTTAACGACAAAATTGGTTTAGTTATACTCAGTCGATACATCGTCCAAATGCACATTTTATGAATGCCTATTAGCCGGACTTTATTGCTTTAAGCTAGAGATTTGGCCGAAAAACCATTTTGGCAAAACTGCGATTATTTTGTTTCGAACATCGATTTCTCAAAAACTACTAGACGGATTCCGGAGATTTTCGGCACAATCGAAGTTCGCACTTCTGCGGAGGGACGTTTTTCTTGGTTTGGGCTAAAACTTCTTGAGTTGCAAGAAAACTCAATGCGAAGTTGTGACATTTCGTGTTACTGTGCATTTAGCCGATTTTCTCGACCGTTAAGACCTGCTGAGCCAAATCCAAAAAAATGTCCCTCGGCCCATATGTCCTTCATATCGTGGCACAAAAAGAACTTTTGGCCGATTCTTCAGTTTTGAGAAATCGATGTTCAAAAACTTTTGGTCTATATTCATCCTGTTAGATGTCAGCTTGTCAGAAAATTTCTGCTATTTTTTTGCTGATTTTGCCAGTTTTGTAAGCTCATGTGAATTTCCTGATTATAAGCTTTAAAACGATGTATAAAGCTCTTTGCAACTCCCAAAATTGCGAAAGTTATAGCGTTTCAAAAAACACCACAAAAGCACTGCACAAAAGGATACCACCACCTTAAGGTGGTGGTTTCCGTTTGTGTAAATTTGACCCTACAGGCTTCAATTCTTTATGAAAGTAGATGAAACTTTCCAAATATGCTATTTTGGTGCTCTTTAACATTCTCGGACCAGTCCCGCATTTTTAGGTGAAAAGATGAGAAATTTTCGATTTTTGGTATAATACTCTCAGTAGGTAATCGATACATCAGATTGGTTGTTATGGATGGAAAGAGGGTACAAAAACGAACATTTTTGCTTTTACAACCTTTGAGCTATCTCTCAGGGTTAAGTCAGTATAAGCCAAAAACGATTTTTGGGGTCAAAAAACGGCCATTTTCGAAAAAATCAGTTTTTTCAAAATAACTGCTAAATGCTACGAACAATTTTCGGTTATTTATACTCAATCAATACGCGGTCAAATTGCCCATTTTATCAGTGCCGATTAGCTGGGATTCGTTGCTTTAAGCTAGAGATTTGGCCGAAAAACCATTTTGGCAAAAACTGCGATTATTTTGTTTTAAACAGCGATTTCTCAAAAACTACCCAATGGATTCGCGTGATCTTTGCCAAAATGAAAATTCGCACTATTGCGGAGGGACTTTTTTCTGGGTTTGAGTTAAAACGTCTCCAGTTGCGAGAAAACTGAATACAAAGTTGCGAAATTTCGTGTCGCCGCACATTTCCCGGATTTTCTGGAGTATTGAGGCTTGTTGAGCCAAATCCAAAAAAATGTCCCTCGCCCCATATGTCCTTCATACCATGGCACAAGAAAAAATTTTGGCCGATTCTACAGTTTTGAGAAATCCATGTTCAAAAATTTTTCGTCTATATTTAGCCTGTCAGATGTCAGCGTGTCAGAACATTTTTGCTAGTTTTGTGCTGATTTTGCTGGTTTCATAAGCTGGTGTGAATCTGCAGATTCTAAGCTTTAAAACGATATATAAATCTCTTTCCAACTCTCAAAATTGCGAAAGTTATAGCGTTTCAAAAAAAATCACGACAAAAGCACTGCACAAAAGGACACCACCACCTTAAGGGGGGGTCACTTTTTTTGCCGATTTTTCGACCATCTCCGATTTTGCTCATTTTCACATATTTTGTAGTGCCCATGGGTCCGCGAAATAAGACAAGAGCGTTTTGAGAAATATTGCTTCTATCGTTCTGTGCAGGCCCTCAAAGGTGACCTCGACATGTGTTAAACATAGGAAAATGAAAAAGTTAGGTTAAAAAGTTTGTGGCAGAAAAATTTTTCGCTGTATAAGAGCCAGAGCTCTGAAACCTTTTCACAACCATTAAGGACATATTGTAGAGTGCAGCTATCTCCTCTGAAGCGATTCTGTTGAGTATTGGATTTTTGGCGAATTTTTAAAGTCAGAATTTTGGAAAATCGGCCATTTTTGGACCATGAAAACAGGACCACGGGTACTCTTTTGCTTGTCATGAACGATTGGCAAAAGCTACAGAAACGGCCAATAGATAGCTGCACTCTACGCATAAAACCACGTCTAATGAAAGTACTCACATGTTTCTATCATCTACAGTAAGCTCAAAAAACTTGCCACAAAAACAGCAAATTTTGCTAAAATGGCCATTTTTCATAATTTTCACATTCTTTTGATAATTTCTCACATATTAGGTGGTAAAAATTACCAAACTTGGCAGACTAATTAATATATCCATGTCTGTCACATAATGTGGCCAAACAAAAGCGTCAATATTGAACATGACTGCTGTGGCGGCACCTTTGATCTTTATAGGTAAAAAAATAGGTGAAAAATGTCAACTTAAAAATTTTTCCAAATATATATAGACAAATTGGGTATCAATCGATAGCTAATGGAACGAAGAGCAACTTTTCTCATAGAACCATGGGTCTAAAATGTTGTCTGTGCAAGATACAACGAGTTAAAGTTCTACTGGGCAGTCCTGCAAGGTTAGGTCAGTGCATCACTCAAGCATGCATTATGAACGCCTGGATAGCTGCCCTTAAGCCACGTCAGCACTTAAATATTACCTTAGTAAAGGCTTTAATTTGGTGTATCGGTCAGGGTCAACCCTGTTTTCGGTCGGGTTTGGTCCCAACCTGCCCTTGCAGGGCTCATCACCGGAATTTTCAAGTTTTCCGGCTTTCAACCTGAATAACTCTGTCACAGTGTGATTTCGAACGCTAATATTCTAACTTATTTTTGAGAACATATGGGGGCATACTATGTGTGAAAATGAGCGAAATCCGTGACTATCGATTTTTGACCAAAGTGACCCCTCCCTTAAACAAACCAGATTATAAGTACAGAAGATAAAGCATCAGTTTTTTTACACTGAAAATTAACTTTTCCGGAGAATTGCATAAAAATAGCACTACGTATTTCTAGCACAATTTTGAAAAAATTGTGGGCCCCCCAAAAATTGCTCACACCTCGGACTTTTGGCGGGCCGCGCGCCTCCACAAGGAGCCGCCACAGAAAAAATGCATAGAATAAGCCCAGCACGCACTCGCCTTAAAGTGTCCAGAAAATGCCAAGTATTAAGGATTTTGGTCAGAATTCTCAAAAAGTCTTGAAATTCGCCGGAATTTTTTAGTCGAAAATCGTTTACGTTGGTACTAACACTTGATTTTTGAGCAATTTTTAGCTGAGTTATATAATAATACAGGTGGAAAACAGGCTGTTTGTACGGTATTTTTAGCATTGTTAGGCTATTTTATTGACCTTCGACCACCCTTGACCTTCGCCCCACGCTCCCACTCTACTTTTCATACCCCCCCCCCGTTTTCCGCCTAAAATAAACCCAGTCACTCACTCAGACAGTCAGCCAAGCGCAAGCACCTCCGTCCGCCCTACTGACAAGTTCCCCACAATCGCTCAAAACAAAAGACACGTGTACAACAACAGTAGAGATAACAAACCATGGCAAACGACGTACGTAACGCGACAAGGAATCAATTTAACATGTTTTATACACACCATTGGCTACGTCAGCATCTGAACAAAGCTCACAAATGGCGTCCAGCGATTCCAGGCATTTCGACACCTCTTGCACATTGTCGGAGTGGAAGTCCGCATGCAGTAAATCATTTAAATTTTTCTTCAGCAATTCAATTGGGTCGTTGTTTTTTACATATTCCTTCAAAGCTTTCTGGAGAAATGACTTATCCTGAAACAGTTAAAGAAACGATACTGAAATGCCTGAGACTAACTTCAGCGAGCCGCAGTTGAAATTTTGCATATTGGATACAAGTTACGTTCTTAGTTTTTGTTAAATGAGTAACTAAAGCCTGGATGTAGCCACACGTAGTCGAGTCATCACAAGCTACAATATTTTATAAGTTTCCGAAAAAATGTACAATTACGATGAGAACAGCAAGATAATAAGAAATTTTAAAATTCTGTCTTATTCTCGTTCCGGGGCTGCGGAGCGGGCAAAGTCAATCCGTAGCATAGGTGTGTATGTGTGGAGGTACTTTTCCCCTCAAACGGTCCCCGGCTCGACTACACAGAGTGGTCAGAGCTCCCGATATCAGGGGCGATGATCCAAGGAGGCCACAAAGCTTTCTCTGCTCAAGGCACCAAAATGAGTTCCAAACAGGCGCGTAGCCAGGGGGGGGGGCGAGGGGGGCATGTCCCCCCCGAAATCGGAGACAAAAGAAACATTTTTAACGAGTAGCAGCAGCGCGAATAAATATTTTGAAAAATTTTCGCCCGCGGCGCTACTTTTCAAGGGAAATATCTCAAAAAGTTCTAGATTTCGCCTGAAAATTTCCACCAATTGTTTAGTTGCGGTAGAAGTTTCAGAGCATTTTTAGCTTGCCCCCCTCCGAACTTTTTTTTCTGGCAACGCGTGGTTCCAAATACCCTATTTGGTGTATTTTGCCCATCTTCTGCATCATTTGGGTGCTCGGGGCCTTTAGTATTTTTTAATTTCAAAGAATGCTCTGTAAAAATTCCATGAAGATCACGAAATAGAAAAATTTCTCAGCGTCTGGGGGACTCCGCCCCCTCCCACCCCAGTGTATTTTTACAGGGGGGTCGGGGGCCCCCGAAATTGACCTTCCCACCCCCCCTAAAATGCCTCCCCCTCCCCGAAATCGCCCCCTCCAGGGCTTTTTGCTTGCCCTCCCCGGCGATTTTATGGAGGCCCAAATTTTTGCCAAAAACAGGCTAATTTTTAAAAATTTTCCGGCTTCGCTGGAGATATTTTCTTAGAAATGGCCATTTTTGAGAACTTTTTGTGTTTAACCATGCAAAATACGCCAAAAAATAATACCATTTTTTGGCTCATTTTTGCAAAAAAATCTCTCCCCTACCGAACATGTATTCCCCCAACGAAAAAATCCCTAAAAACTAACCTGTCATCAAGACAAGCTATTAATATATACAAGTAACAAAAATGCTCCGCACAAAAGGGGATAATATGTGTGTTGGGGCCTATGTCTATCCTTTATATAAATTCCGGTTGAGAAAGACGTAAATCCGACACAGCAAAAGTTGCTCAGCCACTTAGGGCTTTCATTTAATATCAAATTTGACCGCTTTTGAAAAATTTCATTTTTGACCGAAAATCGCCTAAGTCCCCACCTCACCCCATCACAGCACTCTACAGCCACTTTGAGCATGCAGTTCTATGACAAAAGTTGCTCAGCTAATTTAGGGCTTTCATTTGATACCAAATTTGACCACGTTTGAAGAATTTTATTTTTGACCAAAAATTGCCTAAGTCCCCACCCCACCCCACCACAGCACTCTACAGCCACTCTGGATACGCAGTTCTATGACAAAAGTTGCTCAGCTCACTTAGGGCTTTCATTTGATACCAAACTTGACCACTTTTGAAAAATTTTATTTTCGACCATTTGACCATCCCACCCGACTGACCCTTCAAACGGCAAAGTAGAACCAGCCCAGCAATATATGCACGTCGGACAGCAAACGGACACCGGGAATGAGCTGGGCGCACCAGAAAACCCCTATACACAAAGTTTGGAGAGGCCAGGTAAAGCCTACTATGGACTTCCAGGAAGCGGTTTTCGATTTGACCCTCCCAACGGCAAAGTGGAACCAGCCCAGCAAAATAGGTATATACATCGGATGGCAAAAAGAATACCGGGAATGAGCTGGGCGCACCAGAAAACACCTGTAGACAAAGTTTTGACAGGCCAGGTAGAGCCTACTATGGATCTCCAGCAAGCGGTTTCCGACCAGGGTTTTTTTTTTGGTCGCCGAACTTTAGGCCAAATGGCCTCAACGACTCGAATTTTTTAGGCCATCAGCAAAAAAATTTAGGCCATCCAAATTTTGTTTATTTTTAGGTTATGCGTTATTGTACGCATTGTTAAAATTACAGTTATCATGTATTCACGCGTTATATATTCAAAAGTCGCTGTTTAACAACAAAAATCGCCATCGTCACTGTTTAACACACCAGAAATACTACTTTTTAACCTTAAAATGGCAACAACAGAACATTGTTAGCATAGAAATAATAGTTCACAACAGTATTAATGAATTTTTATTGAAAATTAAAACAGGTAGGAACATACGAGTATATATATATAGAGAGAGAACCAAAGAAAGAAAAAATTAAACTAGCAGAAATAAAGTTAAACTACATATATATTAAAAATAGCATTTCTTTGAGGAAATCTTTATAAAAGTATAGAATGTGTATTTAGAAGTGCAAATAGACAATGTAACCAGCTCAGCTGGCGCAGCCCAGAAATACAAGTGAAAATGTATATATTCGCGCCGAAGGCGCGAAAAATTTTTTAGAAAATTGCTGTTTTTACTTAAAAATCAATAAAATTTAACTGGGTTTTCGTCGAAAAATTTAGGCCAAATGGTCTCACCTTCCAAAATTCTTTAGGCCATCGACTCATAAATTTAGGCCATGGCCTAAGCTATGGCCTAAAAAAAAAACCTTGTTTCCGACTTGACCCTCCCGACGGCAAAGTGGAACCAGCCCAGCAAGATGGGTAGGTCTGACGGTAAAACTGACTGGGGGAATCGATTCCCCGTGCCAGAAAACCATTGTATGGAAGATTCGAGCTTTCAAAGTTGAATAGACAGCGAGAAATTTCGATTTTTCATTTTTCGAATTTTCGCCATCTTTGACGGGCCACTGTGGTCGCTAGGGAAGTGATAGAGAAACGGAACCTAGACCGTTAGTTAGTTCAATATATGTAATTTCTGAATATAAAAAGAAATCAGCTCCAGCTCATAACGTTCGACCTGAGCGACGACCACAAAAATGGTCACTTTTCGCTATGAGCCGACGTTGCGGCGCCACTGCGGTGCTGTGGCGCAGCTGCGGCGCAAAAAAAGTTGTGATTCTTAAATTCTTTAGAGGGTACTACTAGACCCTATAGCCCTTTAGGTTGGCCCACCGCTGCAGATCACATGAAAGCGGCGAACATTATGTACAATACATCAAATAGGAGAAACCGGAAAAAAAAACATCGCCGCCATAACCGGTCCGGGGCGCAACTTTTTAACGGTAAGTGATACGGGGATGAAACTTCACAGACATACTAAACTCGATGTGCTCTACAATTTGCGCATGAAATCTGCGCAGGATTTTGCGCAGCTTCTGCGCAGCTTATTTTACACTGTCTCCAGCCACTTTTCCCACATATTATAGGGGTCGCTGCCGCGACCCCTATGATATATTGTACGTATATATATATATATATATATATATATATATATATATATATATGCACCAAAGTCCCAGCTCTGTTGGGGGAGTGGGTAGCCGAAATTAGGGTGGGTGGGGTCAGTCGGTTTGAGGTGGGGGGTCCGGAAAAATCTAAATCTAATTTGGGGCTGTGTAAAAATTATATATTCGGTCAAAAATTTAGAAAAAATTCGCTAAACGTTATTTCCAACTAAAAATCAACAATATATATTGCTTCATTTTTGCTCATTAGTCGAAAAACTTGGATTTTTTGCAAAAAATTCGAATTTTCCAAAAAATTTCGAATTTTTACTAATTTTGAGGCAAAATTTTCAAAATTTTGAGGGTAGGATCTGGAAAATTTGGGTGGGTTGGGTCTGGGATTAGGCCATTTGGGGGTGGGGTCTGCCTCCAAAATTTCGAGGGTGGGGTCGGCACTTTTCCATTTGGGGGGAGGGGTCTATGGCTAAAAATATGTTAAAACGAAACATATATACCTCCTCGGACAGCTGGCGAAACTGAGTTGTTCTATTATTAACTGGATCATCTGCCCCGACTTGAGCTGCGAATCTAAGAAGAGCGTTCCAGTAAGCTTCTGGCACATTAGAGGACATGTTCTAAGAATTATATATAAATTCAGTGGATATACATATACCAATACAACTATATATAGTGAATCGGGAAAAAGATCCTCGGGGGAGGGAATATATACAATATATAGTCGCGCCGATGGCGCAAAAACTTTGGTATTTTTAGATTTAAATTTAGGTTAAATTTTTGTCTTGAAGTGTTTATATATATATTATTGCGAGAAATACACGTTTTTAACTGTATTATGGACTTTCTTACTCAATATTGACATGTTTTGGACTTGGAATTTGGAAACATGTTGGCTGGCAATCAAGTCTGAGTTTAAAGCCATTGTCTAATGACAAAATTAAGTCATGGTTGAATGTTTTTCAGCATTAAAAACGGCTGAAAATGCGATTTTTGGTATTATAATAGAAAAATTTTCTAGGGGAAGGGCGGTTTCCAACTTTCCAGAGGGCGGGGGGGCACTGGCATTTTTTAGGGTTTTGAAAGTGGGGGGGGGCTTCCGAAAAGTGGGGGGCGAGGATTAAAATACCAAAATTTTTAGCAAAAAATTAGCATTTTTAGGTTAAAAACACAAAAAGTCGCTGTTTTTAAGCTTAAAATTAACTTATAAATCCATAAATTAGCTAATATTCAGAAAATTTTTGAAAATTTAACCTCAAAAACTTAAATTTTCGACACTTTTGGGGTCCCCCCGCGCCCCCCCACTAAAAATGCCTAAATTTGGGGGGGAGGGGCACTTAAGTAGATGGGGGGACACAAAAATTTTGCCTTGGTCTGGTCCACCCTTCCTTAGGATTCGAAAAAAATTATTTGTCTCCGATTTGGCTGAGAACTTGCCGCAAGGGTAAATCGAGGTCGCTGATTTAAAAAATCGAATCGAGGCATCGATCCGATGGATCGATCGATCAGTAGAATCGATCGACCAAATCGATCAAAAAATTTTCTCTCCGATTTATCGGATCGATCTCTCGATTTGATTTTTGAAATCAGCGACCTCGATTTACACTAGGGGCAGGTTCTCATCCAAATCGGAGACAAAAATTTCTTCGAATCATAAGGGGGGGACCAAGGCAAAATTTTTGTCTGCCCCATCCATTTAAGTGCCGGGGGCCCTCCTTATTAGCCCCCCCCAAACCTCCCCACAAAATCTTTCAATTTTTATCCCAAAAATAGCATTTTCAGCCATTGCTAATGCCGAAGAACATGAAATCATTAAGTAATTTTGACATGAGACAGTGTTTTTAAACTCGAAAACTTGATTGCCAACATGCTTCTGAGTCCAGAATAAGGTCAATATAGAGTTTAGAAGTTCGTAAAACCGTTATAAACGTGTATTTCTCGCGACAATAAACACGTTAATCCAAAATTTGGACTTTTTTGAAAACTTTTGCAAAATTTACCCTAAAAATGCCCACATTTTGGCCAATTATCGCGGCTTCAGGCGCGACTACCCCCCCCCCGGCCCCGGCCCCCCCAACTGGGCCCCCAAAAATTTCTGGGGGGGGGTTGGAAAAATGGCTGGGGGGGGTTACCCATAGTTTCCCCAGGGGGGCGCACACGAAGCCCATTTCCAGAAAACAATTGGAAAAAAGTTTCTAATTTTTTTCCATAAATTTTCTGATTGTTGGCGGCGCAGCTTGGCCTTAGTGGTCGTCAGCTGGTGCAGTCAGTTGTTTGTACTGCCGCTACTACTGGGTTAGCTTTGCTAAGGTGACCTCTGCTTCTCGTAATGTCACTCCTTCGGGTCCCAGTACTGAGAATTGTACCATTCTCCCGGGTCCCGTCCGCAAAATCCTGGCATCTTTCTGCTGCGAGTCGCTGTTCCAGGAGTCATTAATGGTCGGCACCCGAATCCATTATGGTTAAAAATGGGGGAGGGACTCTGTGGTCCCGTCTGGGTGAAATTACCCCTTCTGTCCCTTGGCTCAGGGTATCACCGGACCTTATAAGGACAGTTTTCCCAGTGGTTCCAGTATGGTTATAATGGGGGAGGGACTGGTCCCGTCTGGATGAAATTACCCCTTCTGTCCTTTTGGTTCAGGGTATTACCGGGCCTTATAAGGACAGTTTTCCCAGGGGTTGAACGGTGATACTGTCTGCGTTGCCGTATCTCCTTTTGTATATGTATGCCCGGATCCCGGGATGTGGCTGCGCTGCTGCTCATGCAATTTACCCTGACATCCTTTCCTACAAGAGAACTGTCCAAGGAAGTCATCAGTGGTTGGAACTTGTATTGGATTTGGAAAAAATGGGGAGGGTCTCTGTGGACCCGTCTGGGTGCAATTACCCCTTCTGTCCTTTGGTTCAGGGTATTACCGGGCCTTATATGGACAGTTTTCCCAGTGGGTGAATGGCTCGCTGTTTGCCCTGAATCTTCTTGTGTCCTTGGGGTAACTGCCGTGTAGCTGCAGCTGCTGCTATTGCTGGTTACGTCTGGTTGAAGACAGCGGGATTCTCGGGTATCTGTGGATTTATGACTTTATATACAACGGAGCCGGACGAACGCACAGCCACCAATTTTTACTGATCAGCCATGGCTGTCTTCATCTTAAAGTATCTTAAAGTAAGTTTATCAAAATTGTTTCTAATAGTTTTCTATATTTTTCTAATTGTTTTCTTGTGGTTTTCTAATTAATTTCTGTTAATTTTTTCTAACCAGGCACCACTTTCTAATTGTTTTCTGAATTATTTCTGATTGATTACACAATGTTTTCTTATTTCTTTCGAATTAATTTCCTAATAAAAGTTAACATTTTCTTATTGTTATCTAAATAATATCCATTGTTTTCAAAAATGTTTCTAATGATTTCTGAATGTTTTCAAAAACGCCTCCTCCGTAGCTTGCAATTTTTTCCAATTGTTTTCCAGATTATTTCTAAATGTTGATTCCGCCATATGTCACTTCTCACCGCTAATAATAATTTAATCTTTTATACATTCAATCTGGCTTTTTCCTACAGGGGGGTGTCCCCCCCAGAAATCCGTTCCCCCCAGACTTGGATCGCCCCCCCAGGATTCGGGCCTGCCCCCCCAGCACCCCCACCCTAAAGTGCCCGGAAAAATAGGGTTAGGCCCCCGTATTTTTACCCATTTTTAAGCTCAGCAGCAAAAAATAGCTATTTTTAGACATTTTTCTAAAAATTTTTCTTCCCCCCCAGACTTCCCCCCAGGAAATTTTTGCCTTGGAAAAAGCCGCAAACAGCAAACAATAAACCCGAAACAGAACGTAAAATCAACACAAAGCCAAAATAGAGTAAAGTGAACAGCAAAAGACAAACACAGGCTCACATTTTGCATGCTAGTTGGCAGGGCCCAGCCCATCCCATCTAACACGCAAAATTTGAGCTAAAAATGAGTTTTCTTGGCATTTTGACCCCTCAAAAATTCTAAATTTATATAAACGTATTTTCGAAGACCTATGGGAATTTTCGAGCAGTTAGACGATAACTTTTAATACATATATAGTTATTATATGAATAAGCTATCTCCTTTTCCTAGCCAGTAAAATCCGGATTTCTGCGGATCCGCTGTTTGGCTAAGCTAAAGTGATCAAAACTCCCTCTCAAACAAAGAAATTGGAGAAAAATACTAGAACAACTTATTTTATTTCATGGAATTTCGACAGATCTGCAAATTTATATATACGTATATATATATATGTATATATATGCGAATATATGCGTATACTACGTACAATGCTGAATTACGTACTGGTGGTTGGAAATATTCCAGGCAAGACGAAAAATAAGTTGGAATATTATCCGACCCATTTCCCGCTACAAGATTAAACAACAATGTGATCACGGAGGTTTCAGCCAGGCAGGTCAAATGCCTCAGGAATTTGAAACGTTGACACTCTCATAGGTTAACCTTGAGAAAAGATTAGGATGGGGGTAGCCGAAAGTAAGCTGGGTGGTGCCAGCCAATTTCAGGTGGGGTGGGATCAAAGAAAAGCTAATTTCGGGAAGCGGATAAAACATTTCTCTTTAACAATTTTCAAACAAAGTGCAATTTTAATTACGTAGCTGTACGAAGCTTAAAAATGGTGATTGATCCTCATTTTAAAAAATGTTAAAGGAATTTTTCGAATTTTTTAGTGAAACCTCCCAAATTTTTAGAGTGGGTCTGGCAAATTTGGGTGAGTGGTTTGAGACTTGTCAATTTGTCAAGTTTTAGCACAAAAAAGGCGATTATTGATCACAAATTTTGATTATTGATCAAAAATCAAAAGCCGGAAAAATTTTGAAAATTTTAATCAAAAATCCTAAAACTTTGGCAAGTTCTGGGCACCTTAGGGTGAGTGGGGGGAAGCCCACCTTATTCGAGCCCCCTCCCATAAATTTTGGCCTAGATGTAAGCCAGTATATCATAGGGGTCGCGGTAGCGACCCCTATAATATGAGTGAAAATGGTCGAATGACCGTGTAAAACAAGGCTGCGCAGAAGCTGCGCAGATTCCTGCGCAGATCCTGCGCAGATTATGTGCGCAAAAAATTGTACGTGTCGAGTTTAGTATGTTCCTGAAGTTTCATCCCCGTATCACTTTCCGTTAAAAAGTTATGCCAAAAATCGCTTACGAGAGTGATGTTTTTTTCCGGTTCTCCGCTTTGACGTCTGGTAAGGGGGTTTTGTAGCTTTAATAACAACAGATAGAAAAATTTTTGCCTATGAAAACCATATATATATATTCTTGGAGTACGCAACAAAAATAAGCCGATAGGCTAGTTTTTATGCCTCCCAGAGCCGGAAAAAATTTTTGGCGGGGGGCCAAAGTCGGTCAAAACGCTAAAATGGCCAAAAAGTATGCTTCAATGTCACCTTAATAAGTCAGACTGGGCTATATATGGGGCAATACTGCCTATATGGCTAAATAGGACACATATCAGGGTCGTTCAATTGCTATATGATTTTCCTGCCGGGGGCGTAATTTTTGGGTACTGGCCTGCCAAAGTTGGTGAATTTTGGGTCCAACTTTGAACTTAGTTTTTTCGCTTATTTTGCGACCTGGAAGGCTCAAATCTTGCGTGCAAAGGTTTTTGCGGACGGAGAATCGATTCCCGCTATCAATTTTGCTGCCCGACTGACCCAAGTTGCTGGGCTGGTTCCACTTTACCGTCTGGAGGGTCATGTCGGCAACCGTTTCCTGGAGGTCCATACTAGGCTCTACTTGGCCTCTCAAAACTTTCTCTATAGGGGTTTTCTGGTGCGCCCAGCTCATTTCCGGTGCCCGTTTTGCCGTCCGACTCATCCATCTTGCTGGGCTGGTTCCACTTTGCCGTCTGGAGGGTCATGTCGGCAACCGTTTCCTGGAGGTCCATACTAGGCTCTACTTGGCCTCTCAAAACTTTCTCTATAGGGGTTTTCTGGTGCGCCCAGCTCATTTCCGGTGTCGGTTTTGCTGTACAACGCACCCATTTTGCTGGGCTGGCTCCACTTGACCGTCTGAGGGGTCAGGTCGGTAAGGGGTCAGGTGGTCCAAAATAAAATTTTCCAAAAGTGGTCAAATTTGGTACCAAATGAAAGCCCTAAGCGCGCTGAGCAACTTTTGTCATAGAATTGCATGCTCAAAGTGGCTGTAGAGTGCTACGGTGGGGTGGGGTGGGGACTTAGGCGATTTTCGGTCAAAAATGAAATTTTTCAAAAGTGGTCAAATTTGGTACCAAATGAAAGCCCTAAGCGCGCGGAGCAACTTTTGTCATAGAATTGCATGCTCAAAGTGGCTGTAGAGTGCTACGGTGGGGTGGGGTGGGGACTTAGGCGATTTTCGGTCAAAAATGAAATTTTTCAAAAGTGGTCAAATTTGGTACCAAATGAAAGCCCTAAGCGCGCGGAGCAACTTTTGTCATAGAATTGCATGCTCAAAGTGGCTGTAGAGTGCTACGGTGGGGTGGGGTGGGGACTTAGGCGATTTTCGGTCAAAAATTAAATTTTTCAAAAGTGGTCAAATTTGGTACCAAATGAAAGCCCTAAGCGCGCGGAGCAACTTTTGTCATAGAATTGCATGCTCAAAGTGGCTGTAGAGTGCTACGGTGGGGTGGGGTGGGGACTTAGGCGATTTTCGGTCAAAAATGAAATTTTTCAAAAGTGGTCAAATTTGGTACCAAATGAAAGCCCTAAGCGCGCGGAGCAACTTTTGTCATAGAATTGCATGCTCAAAGTGGCTGTAGAGTGCTACGGTGGGGTGGGGTGGGGACTTGGCGATTTTCGGTCAAAAATGAATTTTTTGAAGCGGCCAAATTTGGTACCAAATGAACGCCCTAAGTGAGCTGAGCAACTTTTGTCATAGAATTGTATAGTTAAAGTGGCTGTAGAGTGCTGTGGTGGGGTGGGGTGGGGACGTAGGCGATTTTGGGTCAAATATGAAATTTTCCAAAAGTGGTCAAAATAGTGGCTGCTTGCGCATGGTGTTCGTAAATATATGTTGGCTCTTTTTTGCGCATACATATGTAAAAGAATGGAAAACAAGAACCAAAAATGCTCCTTCGTCGCATGTAAAATACATATGAGTACTCTCAGGCAGGTTGTACAAACACGGAAACTAGCCTGTAAAATGCATATGAGTGGCGTTGAGGTTGTAAATTAAGGAAAACAAGTTGCAACGGCTTAACATATGAGCCTGTCCTACAACGAGGCTCATATTGGCGTCACAGTGCAGCCTTCTTAAAGATCATCAGGTCATCAAAGAAAAAACGAATGAATAGACATAACATGTTAACATTGTGGCTTGAAAGAAATGGACAGAACGAAGAGAACTGCGACACCTCAAGTTTAACTGTACATGCAAGCTGATGTTTCCCGAAACACCATGGCACCTACTATTTCCGGAAGCACTATAGTATACCTACTGTATTCTCGGAACACTATGACACACTACTCTCACATACGTAATGTTTTCCCTCATGGCTCTGAGTCAGTGCGCAAAGTGGCATGCCGTATAATGCGTATGCACAGTATAATGTCTTAGCGACAAGATGTGTGAAGGACAATTTTGTAATGAAAAGCTTTACGTGCTATTTATATGAAGGTCAAATATCGACAAATTATATTATGATATACGCCAATATGAGCCTCGTTGTAGGACAGGCTCATATGTTAAGCCGTTGCAACTTGTTTTCCTTAATTTACAACCTCAACGCCACTCATATGCATTTTACAGGCTAGTTTCCGTGTTTGTACAACCTGCCTGAGAGTACTCATATGTATTTTACATGCGACGAAGGCGCATTTTTGGTTCTTGTATATTAAGAAAACGTGCACCTTTTCTTAACGTGGCATGCTTACTTCCATACACTAGCAAGGCAAGAGTTTGTAAGCATTGTTACAACGCCCTACTTCATTATATAGTTTCAGGAGTCGGATTACTATAGTTAAACAGGATTTTACAATTCCACTTACTATACTGTATCTCGTGTCAGTCGGAAATTGTAAGCTGTAAAATGATGAATAGCCCAATGAGAACTTTCGTTATTTGCTTAGTGCACATCACGACAAAAAAGTAACACGTAGGAAAGTTTGACTACCTATTTGATTGACTGTAAGCGTTCAATTGAAGTATGTATCCATTCTTCCTGAATTACAACGCAGTTTGATTCACAACATTCAATGGACAGGAGACATGGGCGTATCCAAGGAGGGGGATTGGGGTTGAACCCCCCAAATTGTGATAAAAATAGTGCAAAATTAGTAAAATTTCTAAAATTTTCGCGCCTACGGCGCGTTTCCCACTGCATTAGTTCAAAATTTTTCAATTTCAATTTCTTCAAATTAAAAGCCGCATTTAAGCGGTAACAAATGCTGTTAACCGTACGCTAACCGTACCAAAAAGAGCGGTGAGAGGTAACAAATATTTGCTACCGTGCCAAGGCGCGTAGCCACGGGGAAGTCTCCCCCAAAAATGGATCCCCGAATATCAAACAACTTGCGCGCCAACTTCATAATACGCTGGGCCACTGTATGTATTTTTATTATGTTTTCGCACACTTTTTAAAAAACACAAAATTAAAATAAACACTCTGAAAAGCACACTTAAATTTTCATCTGAAGAAGCCAAGTTTTACTCATCTTTAGCTTTTAAGTTTTTTCCGAAAAAACTTTGCGCCTTCGGCGCAAACATCGTCTATCATCTATATTTTACTTCTGTTTGTTGTCGTCTTAGCAGAGTTGAGCATAGTCGGTGAAAACAAGAGTACATAATGATAAGAGTATGACAAGCGTCACACTATATGCAGTGAAGGCCAAAACTATGCTATGCGCGCTATGGGCTGACCCCGCCCCCACGAATTGACCCCCTCTCACACCGCCCCTATATGGGTACGTGGTCCAAACGGGGGTCGCTCACTGCTTTGCATAATTACACGCTGAAATTAACAGGGGCCCAATTTGGGGCGGGGGTTTAAGCGGTATGTTTAACACTTGCATCACTTGCATGTAGAAAACATGCTAAACGAGTGAGTGACCCCCGTTTGGGACTATGTAGGGGCGGTGTGAGAGGGGGTCAATTCGTGGGGGGCGGGTCACCCGATAGCGCGCATAGCATAGTTTTGGCCTTCGCTGCATAGCGTGTGACGCTTGTCATACTCATATCATTATGTACTCTTGGTGAAACCTTAATTATTCTAAGCAACACTGCCGTTAGGGACTGTATTCAATAAAATTGCGTTTCAAAATTTTGTACATGGCAATAAAATTTACTGTCGAAAAGTAAAAGTTTTAAGGGTTTCTGACCAAAACTTTTCCAATTTTTAAAAAGTCTCAACGTCTGGGGGATCTTAGTTATAAATGCTGTAAAAACAGTTAAAAACATGTTAATATTGCGAAAAGTGAATTTCAGGAAAACATTTTCTTAAAAAACACACTAAAAAGCACAGGTGAAATTTTGAGAAAATACCCAGCGCAATGCTTATTCTAGAGAATTTTTCTTGGGGAGCCCTTTGGGGGGACCTCTCGGGGGGCGGGTCATTTATGGGGGGCAAGGCCGCACCCAGGGGGGGGTTCAAGGGGTCTAGACCCCCCCCCCTTTTGGGATGACAAAATGGAAAATTTTTGCTATTTTTATGGCAAAAACAGCTATTTTTTAAAAAATTTCGCGCCTGCGGCGCGAAACTTCACTTTTTGCTAGAAATAAACGTCCAATGTACTGTTTTTTGGCGATAATGCAAAAATTCTTCAATTTCTGGGGGGCTCCGCCCCAGACCCCCCCTTGCGTTTTACCTTGGACCCCCCCTTTTCAAAATCCTGGGTGCGGGCCTGTGGGGGGGGGGCGAAAATTTTTCAAAAAACATGCCAAAAATTTATTGTAATCGCCAAAAAATAAGCGGATTTTGTGCTTAAATAGGCAAAAATCAACTAAAAATCTCCAGCGAAGCCGAAAAGCTTTTGAAAATTTGGCCTTTTCTGAGCCTTCTGTTACCAAAAGGAGCACCCACTTTTTGGGGGAGGAATGGCTTTTTGGGGGAGGAATGGTGATTATGGGAGGAGATCCTCCCACCCCCCCCTCCCTCTAGAATAACCCAGATACGTGCTTGGCACGCCAAAATGAGTACCAAATACCTACCCTATTTGCGTGTGGTATGACGGTCCTAGGTATTTTCCATTTCCAAGAATGCTCTGTAAAAAAAGCTACAAAAGTCATGATTAAGAAAAATTTCTCAGCCTCTGGCCCGAAAAATTATTTAATTATTTTTATTCCCCAGAAAGTTTGTTTCTGTCAATGCTATTGACCGTGCCCATCCCTAGCCTGCAACATCATCACAAGCAATACTCTGCAGAATAAATATAATGTAAATATGTTAAGTGTCGTGAACGACACAACTAATGAAACACTTTAAACTGGACTTGTCGCGAACAAAATCAGAGGTAGAAAAATGCCTAATATGCAGATTGAAATACTACACTGCGGTGCGCAGCAGTAATTATTCAAAAAGTAGCACACTGAAGGAATAATTAATTAAAACAAAAACATAGAAATACTAAAACGGCACAGCGATGACAACAAAAGCTGGATAATATCAGGAGTACACTATAGATAAGAGTGCGACAGCTGGCAAGCTGCCTGTTATCAGCTCAATGTACATGCTCTGCACGCTAACGGCTGACCCCCCCCCCACAAACGTGTGGTGATACTCCGGTAGGCGCACACCTTACAATTTTTCGCAATTGTCAGAACTGCTCTACTCCGGTAGGCGCACACCTTACAAAACTGAGGGCATACTGTAAAACGCTCTACTCCGGTAGGCGCACACCTTACTAAACTGAAGGTTTACAGAAAAACGCTCTACTCCGGGAGGCGCACACCTTACAAATAGTGATTTCTTGTACTAGTGATAATATGTACTAAACTGCTGGCGCAAGCACTTACTTATACATTAAACAGTTATATATGAAGTAATGTCATTAGGTGTTATTTAATTACAAGTTGAACATATTCACAAACATATGTAACATGCAATAACATGCTATAACATGTATTAACAAACATGAACAAGCAATGTAAACTAAAGTCAGTTCACACGACAGGAAATTGGCTATGTACTTCCGAAATAAAGTCCTTGAAAGGTTTTTTCTTATGGCAAGCAAACCAAGAGTAAGCAGCCAAATGTCCAGCCAGCAAGTGACCGTCCAAGCGGTCAAGTAGCATCGTTTTCATGAAGTAAGCTTAATGCGTCTGAGTTAGGCAAAATGCCATTCTCACGACAATAATCAACAGCAGTCCCTTCTAATTGACAGATAGTAGTAATTTCTATCAACGTGGGATCGCGAAAAGCATCCATTGCAAAGTGTTGCTACTACTGTGTTTCCTCTTATATATGTAGCATTGTTCCTAGAGTCAGAAAGTCCACTTAATTACAGAAAAATTAATTTCTCTCCTAAAATCTCTCCTAACATTGGCGCCTGTAACGGCGGAACTTACCTTTTCAATAGATTTCTGTTATATTTTTCTTTTGTATTTAGTTCCGACAACTACATTTACACCTGCTTGTCATGTTGCGGTGATTAATTATTATGTAACAGTTGTGCAATTTTAGTTTGCAATCGGTTTAGTACATATTATCACTAGTACAAGAAATCACTATTTGTAAGGTGTGCGCCTCCCGGAGTAGAGCGTTTTGCAGTAAACCTTCAGTTTAGTAAGGTGTGCGCCTACCGGAGTAGAGCGTAATACAGTATGCCCTCAGTTTTGTAAGGTGTGCGCCTACCGGAGTAGAGCATTTCTGACAATTGCGAAAAATTGTAAGGTGTGCGCCTACCGGAGTATCACCCAATTTCCTAGCACCACAGATTCTCAGATTAATAAAAAAATCGGTGATTTTTTTACCCGACAAAATGGTAAAAAAATTGGTTTGTGGTAAAAAAATCACCCCAAAATATTGGCGCTAGAGTAGATTTGATGCTTCCAGATGAAAGAGCGCATCAAATTTAGTATATTTGGCCAAAAAAACCAAAGTTATATATAATGAATTGGTAACAATTTTTATCGATATGAAAAGTTCAAAAATTGTGCAGCATCAATCAATCAGGTTTCATAAGCAAAATATACTAATTTAAAAAGTTTTTATGCTTAATAGATGCTTTTTAAGCGTTCTAAACGCATTAAAACCTCCCATACTGCTTCCGGAAAAATTTTTTGCTGGGTTCTGAACATTTTTTTACCTGAAAAGTGGCGAAATTTTGGGAGTAAAAAAATGGTCAGCTGGTGGAGCCCCATTGCACTAGGGGAAATGGTGCCTTGTGTGTTAATACTTGGGGCCAATACAAACCCACATGCACAGTATTGGAGCCCGGAGTCTCTCCACGCTAGCAAGAGAAGTTTAGAAATTCCGATATGACCCTTAGCTTTTGGCGGTGGTTTTGGGAGGTCAACTTTGAAATTACACTGAAAACTTTCTATTTGATCCAGGGGTCTCATACTTATAGTTTGAGGTCATCTAGGGTGGCGCTATATTATCACACATTAGTGGGACTCGCTCAGTAGTCGGCAGTGGGCCGACACAGTCAACACTGAGCACTTCAAATGGTTCAGTAACTACTATAGGTTTCAAGGGTACTCGGGTACTAACCTTCGGAGGCTTCTTAGTGGCGCAATCCACGCAGCTTTTGCACCACTCCCGGACGTCAGCGTACGAATCCATGTACGCTGACGTCCGGGAGAAGTGTGCAAAAGCTGCGTGGATGGTCCTTTTCGCATTATTGACCGACCTTCGCCTGAAACCGCTATTATCCGCAGATGTGCTGGTAGTTCAAAGAATGACAAGCGAGTACATGTCAACCGTTTGAAAGTCTGTTATGATATAGATAAGAGACCAACTTCCGGGGAAGCTCTTAGCAACGGAGGCCTGCCAGATTCGCAGGCTGCGCCGAGACAGCCGGAGTTAGCTACCTACGATGAAGAAGAACTGCCCCCTACAGAATTCCAGGCGGATGTAGAACAGGACACCCCTGAAGCCGTGGTAGATGAATGGCCACTGAATCATGTTATTTGGGCAAAGATGAAAGGTTATCCTTTCTGGCCGGCGCGTATAGCTTTTGAGGATGAGATAGAATTAAGCGTCCCTAGGAAACCTGGTGACTGGATTCTCGTCCAATTCTTTGGCGGCAAGGATTATTCTTATGTAGAACGGAGTAACTGTAGAGGATTCTTGGATTACAAAGAGACCATCAAGGGTAAGAAGCTGACCCGTGGGGTAGATAGGGCGCTTAAAGAAGCAGAAAATTACAAGCCTACTGATAATCATTATATCCTAGGCGATCCAGCCTTAGAATCTGAGGTCGTTGTCACCACAGATGAGGCTGACAGGGTAGGTATTGGTAATGAGGAACACTCCGACCGCCTTGCAAATGAGCGATCAGATGAGCCGACAAGCTCTGGCGGGACTACTGTTATTCAGACATAACTGGTTACATACGTAAGAACTGCGTATTCTGATGATATCAACCAATTATGAGGCTGATGATGTTGGAAATAACGCAGATAACAGCAAAACTGCAAAGCAACTATTTATATATATATATATATACACAAGTAACAAAAATGCTCCGCACAAAAGGGGATAATATGTGTGTTGGTCCTATGTCTGTCGTTTAAATTCCGGTTGAGAAAGCAAGTATATAAATCCGACACAGCAAGTTTGGGTGGGTGGTTCTATGGCGAAAGTTGTTCAGTTCGATGCGGGCCTTCATTTGACTCGAAATTTGACCACTTTTGAAAATTTTAATTTTTGACCCAAAATAGCCTAAGTCCCACCCCACCCCACCACAGGCCTCTA